>OY744477.1:149498644-149646144 GCA_963556175.1 Tipula confusa
ATTCAAAATAACATACATATGAAGTAGGATACATCCTATAATTTATATGTAATCGAGGTAAAATTGGTTGAAAATGAGACGCTTTAGACAAACAGGTAAAAATCTGTATATTTTTATTTTTAAGCGAAAAATTAAAAATATAATATATGTAAATTGTTTAAGAGCCTGAAATAACCCATACCGATCCCCATATAAGTATGAAACATTTATATGGGTGTTTATAGTTTAGATACATTTCGAAATTTTATTTTCATTGTAAATGTATTGTAAAAACTTATGACACTTTAATTTCTGTTTCTTGAAATGTTTTCAATTTATTTAGCTAACAATTAATTGATAATAAAATATATAATCACAGCTTTTTCAAATTAAATTTCAAAAATATTCGCGCATAAAAAGTTTTAAAATTATATAAATTGAATTTAGCAAAAAATAAAAAACAAGATTTTTTTAAAAATAAATAATCTGCTTCATTGTAATGTAAATTTGAATTGTAAATTTTTTTAAATTTATTTTCAAACATTATTTTTATAAATTTTAATAGCAGATAGGTAAAAGTCCTTAATCCTAAACTATTTTTTTTTATTTCTTTAATTAATTTGCCATTCCAGGGCTCATTAATTTTACATGTTAATATTGATTTATATAAATATATTTTTATAATTAATTTAATTTAAATAATTAAGTTAGTTTAATTTTTTTATTTTTCAAGTTTATATTTAAGTCTTTTTTGCAAATTGCTGTGTTGTATCTCCTTAATTCAATCCTATGCCAATCTTGTATATTTATAGTTTTATTGTTTATTCGTCTTTTAGTATGATAGAATATTGAGGTTCCATCATCTAATTGAATTAAATTTTGTTCGTCCAGAGTCGGAAATATTTCTGGTCCTGGTATTTCAGATTCAAATGATTTTGATACGATGTCGTTTATTAAGAAGAGAGCGAATATAATAGAATGTTCGGTATTGGTTGTGGGTCTTATTATGTACTTTCTAATAATGTTTAATATAAATGAATCTATTGTTTGTATATTTGCAGTTTTGTATAATGGTTTGTTAGAGAATTTTTTGTATCTATGTTCGACTTGTCGATATTGTGACGTGCATGCTTTTAGACAGGGACTTTTAAAGATTCTCAATGTTTCCATGCACGCAGAACTAACATTAAACCAGATTTGACATGCATAAGTTAATATAGCGATTTTGACTTTTTTCTTCAGATGCTTGGAGAAGAATAATTTTGAAAGATAGCCAAATATTTGTTTTGCTTTTTTAATTTGTAATTTTATATCTTTTAAGAAATAAAGGTGATGATCGGACGCATTTGTCATAATACGGCTTATTTAATTGATTTGTAATCAATTTTTTAAAATCTAATTTATATTAATTTTAAAGTTTTGTGTCAAATAAAGTGTATATAAATTAAATTTTCGGCGTTTATATGACGCATTTGTCATAAAACGGCAAATTCAATTGATTTCTAATGTTTAATCAATTTTGTTAAAATCTAATTTATATTAATTTTAAACGTATGGCCGCCAAGGTGTCTGTAACCGGGTCGATCTCAATAATTTAACTAATAGCCTGTCTTACCCTTCGTAGTATATGTATAAAAGGGTGTACGGTGGGCCCGGCGCTTTCCGGGATATCCAGCTTAATGCTTGGCTGTACATTCTAAATCAATCAAACCAATCAATCAATCAATTTGAGAAATAAAGGAAAATATTAAGAACTAATTATTTTAGTTCCGTTTTTTGAATTTTTCGTTTGCTCTCAAGCTTTAAATTAAGATTTTTCCAATTTTTAATAATATCGTTCATATAATTTAGAGGTCGTCTAATTAACATTGATTCACATTAATTTAATTTTTATGTTCCATTTTTCGAAATGTTTGTATAGAATGTTTAATGTTTCTTGTAATTGGTATATATTTCTTTCATTATAGGTGAATCTGGTGTTATTTCTTTTATAGTTTGTATAATTAGTTGATCTATGGTATTTAAATGTGTCTTTATTTCCGTGTTAGATACATTACGATTGTTGTTGACAATTGTTAAAATTTTTTGTCTAATCTTTTGATGAAGTCCCATCTAGTTCCACAGAGATTTATAGTTTGCTCATCGATCTCATGTAAATTACGTGTACCTCAATGGTCACTATCTTATTGTCTATACTTTATCAGATAATTCCAGATTTGAAATGTAAGTTGGTTTTTCAGTTGATGTCTTATATTTCATTTTGAAAATTGTGATATTAGTTTCAAGCCAATCGTTTAGTTTTTTTCACTCTAGAATCAGTAGTAGTATTTCGCAAATACACATTAAATATTTCATATTTAATGTGTATTTGTCTTAATGATATATATATATATATATATATATATATATATATATATATATATATATATATATATATATATATATATATATGATATATATATATATATATATATATATATATATATATATATATATATATATATATACGTATATATATATATATATATATATATATATATATATATATATATATATATATATTTATATATATATATATATATATATTTAAATATAAATATATATATATATATATATATATATATATATATATATATATATATATATATATATATAGATATTTTATATATGCCTGCTAATTAAATCTTGTGTTTAAATTAAACTAATTAATTTTATTCTATCCTCTTTTACTTTTTTAATAATTCTGTCTAATTTTACTTTAAATTATATTCCATGTGTCAAATTTATTGTTTTATTGCTAGATTTTGAAGCTCGGTATTTAAAATTATTCTATACTGAATTACTTATTATTGTCTTCTTAATATTGGCTATACTGATTTGAAATGACATTACATATTTAATTATAAAAAAAATCAAAAATTATTCAAGACAGTAAATTCCAAAGAAATTCTTAATTTCTACGTCACTTACACGCTGTTTCATTTTACAGTCATCACTTCTTAATTTTGTTTTATTTATTTTCAAGCTCGACTAAATTTTCTTTTAACCCAGAAAAAATACGCAGTACATGTAGAAATAAATGGAAAAATATAAAAGGTTTTATAATTCCAAGAAAACGTATTTTTATTAAATTTGAGTTTTTTTTTTTATTAAGACTCCCATATTCCAGTTGTTGCTTTAATTTTCATAGGGCGTTTCACCTTTGTGTTTGCTAATTTTTAAATGGATTTTATTTAGCTTATTAAGTGAACATGAAAACCATTTATCTGTTACTAATTTTAAATAAATAATAAGTATAATAAATAAATAAATAAATTTTTTTAACTAAATAATTCGTCAATTTTCACATTATAACACCAATATAAAATTGTAAACACATAGCACTCGGTCGTCATGGCTTGATTAGATGACAATTAATTTTTAACAAAATTATTATGATTCTTCATCTGATCGAAACTGAGCTTTGCTTCGCACAACATCTAATTCTGAATAATTAAAATAACGACACAACATCCACCGTCGTTATAAACTTAATATTCATATTAAAGATAACAATAAACTAACAAGATACTACTGTTTGCATTAAAATAGAACAGCCAATTGTAATCTAATATGATATAAACAAAAATACATGATATGATTTTCTACACTAAAACTTATTAAACTATATATAATATACATACCTATATTCGCGGCTAAATTTTACCGCCAAAAATTGTAATCAATATTCTTAAGTAAATAAAACTCAGATTAGATTTATTTTGGTCTCATATGTCACGATGACATATGATAACCACAATTAAGTAAATAAAATATGCATATATAAATGATGACAATAGACTAAATAAAATAAAAAAATCATCTTAAAGATAATACAGGAAATATATAATTAAGACGAGTCGGTTTAAATTATTATATGTCTATTAACATGTTATGCAACATATCATATTCGTATGATCAACTGTATCACTATATCACGTCACAGTATGTAACCATTTATTTTCGATTCTGGTAAAAATTTTATCATGCCATTATGAACTTTATGTAATCCTAAATGATTTATATAGTTGAATATGATATTGATTGTGTTGTGACAATCAAGATGATGGATTAGTATAATATGGCTACGATGACGATGTTAGAGAAGTATTTTTACTAAATTAAATTTTTTAATATTTTTTACGGAAAAAGAAAAACAACATTATTACGAATGGCGAGCAAAATTAAAAAAAAAAAACTTAGATTTACGTTTCAAGATTTAAAAAATTAAATTTTCCTTTTTTTATTCTCGTGTTCGTTTACATGGAAGGGACTGTACGATGGAAATTCATTTTTCTTTTCTTCTTATTTAATGGAAAAATTAATCTGTTGAAAAGGTTTTGTTGTGGTCTGATAAGAAACTGAAAGATATTTATAATATACATGTATATAAGATTTGAATAATATAAAATTTGTTGTGTAGTTTTTTTTTTTTTTTTTTTTTGGTGTTGTGTTGTTTGGAAAAATAAAAGTATATTAGGCGTCTAGAGAATTTTTTTTTTATTTTTATTTTTTTATTTTTTATGAAGAAGACAGATGTGAACTCACGATTTTGTTGTTGGTTCAACATTTTTACTGTAATTTTTAGTACACAATATAAAATGATTTTATAGAAATGATATGGTGTAGTTCAGGCAGGAAAAGCTCATTGATGTAGAAATAATGTTAACATGAAAATATACTTTTATGTACGTCAAACAATCAAATTGAATATTAATGTTCAAGCTTTATTTTAATACCTATTTTTCAAAGTCTTGTTATTATAATATGAAATTGTATAATATTGTTTTCAAGTGTATGATGGTTCTACTTCAAAGTATTTTCAATAAACCTACAAACGAGTACTATTTGCGGAGTGTTTAGTGTTTCAATTATTTATGTATACGTAAAAGCTCGATTTACGCTACACAATAAAAAACTAGTCGAATTGCAACTACCAAATATGTCGAAATTATCGAACATTTCAATTGATAACCCTAAACATAACCTAAATATTTTATTTGATCGAGACAATTTTCACAGTAATGTGCTCACATCAAATGAACATAACCACTTGTGGGATAGTAAATCTTTAATGGAAGACTCTACTTAGATCCCTAACTTGAAGGTTAATGTTTTGTGAACAAGTATTTCAAAATATTTACATTTTATTTCAATAATACATACATTGTTTTGTTGAGCTCACGCCCAGAAAATCTTAAAACATAAGATAGCATCTCTCTTTACTTTTAGTTTATTCTCTGATTCTTTTGATATACCATCATTATTATCGGTCTCTAAATTAAATTCGCATACCGCTTGGGTATAGAATATTCATCTGCGTGTAATATACTTGCCCTAATAATGTCTAAAAAATTTCGTCAACTATTACCTCTCATTGTGAGTTTTGAACCCCTATTCTGTTGTATCTTTTGTTTTTTTATATAAAATTTTGTGTTTTATTTTCCAGAATTTTCATTTTTTTTTTTTTGTTTTAAATAATATTTTAAACATAATCTACAAAAAAGAAACTTACAACTTTTTTATCAATTTCTTGACTATCAATTTTTTATTTGTATCACTTCAAATGAAGTGACAACTGTCGCACCACTTCAGGTGAAAATTGGTATTCCCTTATTCGATGCATTAAATAGATTTTATAGAAAATAAAATTAACAGTTTGCATTTTATCATTTTATGTATATTTTGGGGTTGTCACTTCAAACTATAAAATGGCAAAAAGTGTCATTTCAAGCAATGGTAAAATTTTCATACGACTAAAATAATACCTTTTTACCTTTGCTGCCACTTAAGGACGTCCACCAATGATAATTATCGCTTCAATCGACTGAGATAAAACCAAATTTGACTGTAGCTTCAAGTGACAGTTGACACGATATCGTATTCTGAATTCCACTTGATTAATTTAGATACCAACAACCCGGTTTCCATCAGACCGGGTGTTTGTCAAAAAAAAATCAAAGCTTACTAAAATTAGAAAGCTATCAATGCCATTTCCATATTATTGTCATCAACCGCCACAGTAGCTGTGTTTCTGGACGAAATGTGATCCAAATCAGATCACGATTTACATAGTAAGTAAACACAAATTGAACCAATATCATTTTTGGATCACAAGTGATGAACCAAATCTAGTATGTCGTCAAGAAATACAGCTATTAGTCATATGTGCGATAATAAAATGTTTTTATAACTGACTTTTGTAAGATGTATTATGGTTGGTCCATCGGCTTAAGTAAAGCCATACAATTCGGAGGAAAGCATATATGATTGTTAGAACCGCACGCCGGTAATTGATATATAGTATAGTTCCGATGATGGCCGGCATTGTTACACAGAATTACAACTTTTTTAGGGAGATTTTTATATGAACCTACTAATCCGCAAAATAAAAAAATAAATGAAGATAATTTTGTTTGATGTTTGTGACATATATCGAACTTTACAATTATTGAATGTTGCACAAATCGAGCTTTTACTATAGGTATTGCGACAAATGTCCGTATATTTTCTATTTTGAAGAATTTTTAACTTATATATATATATATATATATATATATATATATATATATATATATATATATATATATATATATATTATATATATATATATTTAACTATATAAATATAGATATCATGTCGATTATAGAACTCAGCGAAATTACTGTGGCGGTAGTACCTCTAATCATAATTTTTTCCGCATTTCAAATTTGCATTTTAGAATCTGACAGAAAACTGTGTTACCAATGCGCAAAACTGTGTTATCGAAACTGCAATTTAATTAGCTGTCAAAATTTTCACATTTGAAATAATCGAAAACAAATAAGAAAAGCCATACATGTTCCAAAATCATATTGCTAAACGCCAAGTGTTTATAAATATATCTTTATTAACGCTTACTTTTAAAATGTTCGCAGATCTAGTGTCTTGCTGATTTAGGAGTTTCAGTTGATGATTAGATGCGATGAATTTGGTAGCACAATCGCTGTATATAGGCTTTAGATTTTAACTTTTCGCGCAGTGAACCTCTGAAATGATACAATAAACACATTAGTAGTGGGTCCGCCCTTATGTAATTTGATCGGCATTGAACCGGCATAGTTCTCGTCGCTGTGTAGAAACGGTCTTGAAGGAGTAAAACGATGCGATGGAAGAGTAGTTATCATTTGCTGGCTCGCGATTGAGCGATGACCGAAAGCAGCCCATACATTTATAGACGTGTGAGCGCACCAACGTTTTGATTATCAGGATCCAGAAGGACTTTCGTATAAGTAAATCAACATTAGTTGTGGAGATGTACGCCTCGCACGCCGATCCTCTGACATACCATTGACTGTCATAATAGACACCGCCATAGGATTTGCGAAACCCGGTTTGCCACGAACGTCTTCCACAGGTTAGGAAACCTTGTTAACCAACTAAAACCACTTGTGAATCGGTCTATGCGAACATTTGAGGTTGTGATACTTTAAGTGATGAGATGATGTTATTAATGTAATTAAGATGGGATGATGTTATCATTAAGAAGATGTTAGCAATTTTCAAGGATCTGTTCGTCTCGTGCTAGCTGATGGATGGTGTCAATTGGCATATATGAAGCGATGTGTTTATGGCGCAGTGCCATAAGTTACGGTGCACAATCGAAAACCTCGAAGTGGTTCTTCTGAGGAATTATTCCATACGATTCGTTAATAGTTCCTATGCTCGGGTGCCATTATAGGATCTGCCACGAACACGAATTTATATTTACGAAAACGGGTTAGGATTCCAAAAATGCTGTGTTAAAGTACGGGAACAGTACGATGCTTCTGGTTTAGCTATATGCCAATTTTATGCGTTGCATTGAACACCACACGTAGTTTTGTGACCCGATTTCAAGTAATCTTGAATGAATCTGTTGTACTCTGCACGAAGCTAGCAATTATTGGAAAATAGACATTTGATTTGGTGTAATCTCAGGTCTGCCTCACCTCTTGCCCTGTCAATTGTTAAATGGCAGGAAGGCTATGTACCTACCAGCTTTATTGTAATGGTATATTACCTATGTTAATTCCGTTCAAATTTTGATACATCGTTCAGTAGAAGAGATGAACAAACAGCATCGATCTGCCAAAAGAACCTGAGTGTGAAGTCGATGGTATATAATTCTCAATTGACATAGTAAAACTCATCAGTTTACCCCATTTCTGTGTTATGGGCGAAGGTTGACCAATAATATCAGCTCGGAGTAAGATATCAAACCGGTTAGAACGATATAGTAATGTGGATCGGCGAATTTCAAATGATCCAATTATGACCTTTTATACGTGTCGATCGGATGATATGGCAGCATATATGCGATCCTTTCGACTACGAGGTCTGCGAGTGCGATTCGTGATTATAACACAAATACAACAATTGAACTCGACAAATCGTTTCGTAAGGGGAGGTGGATGACAGCAACTGCGACAGCTGTTGTTTGTTTAGTTGCCTCCTACGATAAGCCAAAGCTGTTGTAATGGAATTCTAAGGATATCATGTTTGTAAGCCTTTTACGAGATATTCAATGTTATTATATTATTAATTTATAATTTCAGAAGAAAATTAATTAAATTTATTACAGCCTATACGGCTAAAAACAATTAGTTCATTAATAGATTTTGTTTTCAGGGAACTTTTGCAGATTACAGTTGAATGGTGGCACACTGAAGTTGCTGATGAGATTCTTGTGCTGATAGTAGTTGAATATTGGCCACCGGGTAACTACCAATTCTGTTATTACTGACTTACCTTTCCACAAAAAAATAATATTTATCGATCGCTTAGGTGTCTGTAACCGGGTCGAGTCTGTCATAACTAAAATTCCAACCATTCCTTCGGTTTTGTTATATGTAACACGGGTGTACGGTGGTGCTCGGCGTTCCGAGATATCCTGGTTCATCCTTGGCCGTACACTCTAATCAATCAATCAAATCAAATTTGTGATTACTTTTAAAATCCATAATATATATATATATATATATATATATATATATATATATATATATATATATATATATATATATATATATATATATATATAGTAGCCTGCTAATAAATCGCTATTATAACCAGGTGCACTAAAATCTTTGCCAGCGAAAATAGAAGCCGATTAGATGCAAGTTGGCGTTAAGCCGTCGCTTCTTATGGTTTAAAAATTCTCTGCTTCAACAGAAGTGCGGTATTGTTTATTGGATACCTTCCGATCAAAGCTCTGCAGCTTTAATTACTGTAATTATTTCACTGTTTCATCATAAATATTTACTTATAAAATTTCAAATTCGTTTTTAACATTTAACGTTTTGTGCTCAATACTTATATCTATTAAAATTTTAAACATAAATTAATTTCATGCGCACTAGACTTTTAAGGATTCTATATATAATTAAGAGGATTTAAAACTATTTAATTCCACTGGATTCAAATTGAAACATTTTTTCATACAGTTTTTACAAAATAAATCATTAAACTGTGTATTCTTAACTCGAATATACATCGAATATTTTAAAGCAGAACAAAATTTTTATTTATTCAGCCGTGAGTACAAAATTTGCTGATTTTTTTATTTTGTACATATATTACGAAACGAAAAAGTATAATATATGTATATATGTATATAATATAATATGTATCTTATTTATTTTATCATTTAAAGAGTAAACATACAGTTATTTTTAATATATATTCCAACTGATAAGAATTTTGTGTGTACATACATTACATATATTCTGAATAAGCGTCTAGAGTATATGTTTATACAATTTCTAAAATCAATATAATACTTATTTATATTTAGAAATATATTTGATGGTTTCTGTTATAAATATAATGCGATATTTAAATTTCAGATCTTTTGCAAAAGTGTATATATAGTACCTATATACATAAATATATATATATATATATATATATATATATATATATATATATATATATATATATTTTTATATATTTATATATATATATATATATATATATATATATATATATATATACCCATCCCTCGATTTACACGGTAGATTGGTTCCGTAAAAAAACGTGTAAATGGAATCCTGGTTTTTTTTATGAAAAATCGTGTAAATCGAACATTTTAATAAAATCCTTTATATATTTTAATATAAAATATAAATAATAAATTATTAATACTAAATAAAAACTTAAAAAAATACATAATTTCAATCTTTAAAAAATAATTCATTGTTTAAATTATCACAAAACGTTAAATAAAAATATAAAGCGTTGTCTAAAATTCAGATTAACATTTCCACGATTCAATTACTATCACCAGAATCGCTAAATATAACAGTTTCCTTCTTGGTGGAAATCGATTGTGGTGATTGTGGTTCTATGATTGATATAACTTCTGCTCTAAGAATTCCATTTGTATCAATTGGCATACGCTTTTGATTTTTAACTTCAATCCATAACATTAGCGCCTTCTTCATATTTTCCATTGCAGTATCTCTTATGTATGATATTGGTTTGTTACTGGTATTTGTTCATATTTGTTCAATTTTCCTAGTGCTACTTTCATTATTTTTTATTGTCCTTATCGTAGCTTCATTCATTCCATATGACCTTGCAACCTCTGTTGATCTTTCACCTTAACTATAAGGCGATCTAAAATACCAATTTTAGTTTCTTAAGATATAACTTCGTTTTTTTAGTTTCTTGCGGCATGGTAAGTCCTATAAAATACGAATAAATCCTATGAAACACGATATGTTTGAATAATCACAAAGTTAGGGGATTGCCCCGTTTTAAACTTTTTATGGATAAATGACGTGCATGCATTAGGTTATCAAAACGAAACCAAAACACCAAAACAAAAAAAATTAAAAAGCGAATCGGCTAACAAATAAAAAACAAAAAACAAAGCAAAAACGTGTTCTATCTTTCCGGATAATTCTCATGTACAGTCGTCATTTTTCTTATTTTCTATTTCTATTTTTTTCATAATATCCTTTGTGGAAAAACAATATGTTTATAATTTATATGCACAAAATTATAAGATTCCCAGTTTTAATTTTTTCTTTCATACCGTGTAAAATATATATATATATATATATATATATATATATATATATATATATATATATATATATATATATATATATATATATATAAACAATTCAATATTCCTCTATATCATCATCCCTTGGGTAATCTAGAATAACATTTGGCATGGCTTAGGCTTTTGTAAAAAGCATGGCAACCACTTGGTAAAAAAGGAAGAAGTGAAATTAAATCTTTATATTTCTTGATGGAAATTGGTTAAGTTGATTGGTTTAATATTTCCAAAGTTTCTGGGAAATCAACTACCGCTCTTCTGACATTTCTTTTAAGACAAACTTCTCTTAAGTCACAGTTTTCATCAAATGATGTCTTAAAGTACAAAGTACCATTATTTTCTTGTCGCACTTGCAGATGAACACACTTAGAAAGCAATATTGGTTGTTTATGCGTGTCTACCTTTCTAAATAAAAGTGGTGATGTATAGGGTATATTATAAAGTGGTTTGAAGTTTTTGAAATCCGGTAGTTCCATGTTGTATACACTGTTAGAGCATTGGCGTACCAACTGCTGCCAGTCCCAAAGTGTTAAGATAGTCAATGCTTTAATTTTTTTTCTATTCTTTTCAATTAGAGCATGTACAGTATCCGGTTCCATATGGGTGTGCCCCTTGAGCAAAAATATTTGATTGATAATTTTAATTTGAGGATACATGAACAGAATCCAAAGAAGCACACAATCATTGACATGTTTTTATTATGACCATAACAGTTATCAGCCCATATAGTTATTTCTTTTACTTTGAGTTTGGAATGTTACAGTTAGCCCATTTTAATATAGCTAAAGCCATTTCATTTCCTCCACGGCCACCTTTGGATTCATCCCACATGGGCAGACATATTTGAAGAATCATAAATAGTATAGTTTAAAGTTAAAAGCTTCCGTTTATAAAAACTTAAACAATTAGTCAAAAGTGGAGTGGGTTGACATTTTAGAAGATCAATTGCCAAAACTTGTATGTTTTGGATTTTCTTTTGACAATGTCGTGGCTCTGCTTTTTAAATCATACCTAGTTTTTGATTCTAAGAGATGTGCATGGTAATTACTTTTAATGTTGTGTTTTTCAGGATGGTTTAAATTATCCTGCAATTACACATTAAATATTTCGCATGTGTCACATGTGTCTATACCTGGTGGTTTAAAAGATAACTTAAACTTTGTTTTGAAAATATCTGTATAGATCCATTTTTTTGCTATGTTTTAAAATTCAACAAAATTTTCAGAACAGAATTTTAGATATAAAGAATACATTTTTGCAATATTCAGATCTGGTCCTAAAAATCTAACTGAATGAACAAAGACAAGATTAAATCAACTGTTATTTTCTATTCTAGTTTTCAACGCCACCTAATAAGACATAGTTTTATATGAAAATACAATTTTCAGAGGTATATGAATTTATGTCCAGATAGAGTCTTTTGCCTCTAACGGAAACTACACATAGTGTTATTTTAAATATGTGAATTTCCGTAAACACTTTAAGGATTACATAGAGTTATATTCCATTAGAAAGAGAAGTAAACAGTCAAATTCAATGTGGACAGTTTATTTTCTGAAAAAATTGGACATATTGTCGTATGCCTCCGAGGTTCAGATATATATATATATATATATATATATATATATATATATATATATATATATATATATATATATATATATATATATATATATATATATATATATATATATATATATATATATATATATATATATATATATATATATATATATATATATATATATATATATATATATATATATATATATATATATATATATATATATATATATATATATATATATATATATATATATATATATATATATATATATATATATATAGATATATAATATATATATATATATATATATATATATATATATATATATATATATATATATATAGATATATAATATATATATATATATATATATATATATATATATATATATATATATATATATATATTTATCACAAATTTATTTATATATAAGAAAGAATAAATAATAATATGATATTATTGCAAATGCGATATAAAATTATCAAATTTAAACCCGATTTTAATATTTTCAAAGTCATCCTTCTAATTTTCCAGTGGTTATTTTCTTATCCTGATATAGAATTTAAATGAAATCGTACCTTTCCATTTAAAGGTATATGTGGGTATCGTTTATACTCGTAGCAATCTAAACCAAAATTCAATTCAAAATTAATTTATGTGCTTTACACTTTTATGTTGTTTTCTAGTACAAAATTAAAACGAATTTAAACTAGATGTGCGCCCTAAAAATTATGTTTTATATAGTTTTGCAGTTCATGTTTACTTTTTGCTTTGACGGTACTTATCATTTTCCAACTTGAAACAAAAATATTTATATATATGTATAATATATACATATACAATAGATAAGACATTTTGTGTTTCTCTTCATTCAGTCAGTGGTTTGTTGTTTTTTTGTAGTTTAAGTATTATTGTAAATTGTTAAAAATTTTATTTTCATATGGGGTACGCTTGGGTGAAAAGGTTCAAATGGTAACAATTTTATTAGAGAAAAATTTTGTCTCGTCACAAAAATGTATATTTACGGAATACAAAAAAATATGCTATCTCTCACGAGTTTGTGTTTTTGAAACGCGATTTGGGTTTAAATTTAAATAACAATAACAAACACTCGAATATAGTATAATATATAAGAGGAACAGTTGTGCTGGTAGGTCGGATGGCTAGCTAGATTTATATTTTGTATTAAGTTCCTATATATATATATATATATATATATATATATATATATATATATATATATATATATATATATATATATATATATCCAAGCAAAACGGAAGTTAAAATTCACAAAAGTTATTTATAATTTTCTCTACTTTGGTTTTACGGATAATGGGATAATTTTTTTTATGTTGGTTTTGCCCTGGTCCCAAGACAGTTATAAGTCAAAAGTAATTTTCATGAAAATGAGATTTTCACAGATGGAAAGAAAATCAACAGTAAGGAACAACAAATAAAAAAATTCAGGATTTACTAACAAAATATTTTTTTTTGTTTTAGTTTAATCCTCAAAGCGATGTCAGAACATAATTTTTTGGTTTAGTTTAAAAAATAAAAAATATTCTAAAGTTGTGTGATTAGACTTCTCGTAAAAGTTTGAATGTTTTTTAAGGTAATTTGAATTTTCAATTATATACTGAAAAGCTATTTTCCTCTTTCTATATCTCAGTCCGGATAATAATACTATTATTTTTAGTAAAAGTTGTTAAATAAATACTTGAAACTCAGTGCATACATATGTGTTTACTTTTCGACGTATTTGAAGAAACTTATTTTTATCTAATTTAAAATTATTTTTTCCAATCTTAGTTTTAGATGAGTTTTTGAGTAAAAATGTTTACGTCAAATATTTAACTGATGTATTTAAAGTTCGAATTTTAAAAATAATATCTCATTTATGGATGTATTCCGCATCGTAATAAGTTCTAACTATAGTTACAAACAAAATTCAAAATTATGTTATAACCTTTTATTCTAATACAGGAAAAAGGATACGATTGTTTGAAATTTTTTTCCCCACAAAATGACTTTATTTAAGTTTATACAACCCTCAATAAAAGCAGCTTATATAATTTATCGTCCATCTATATGTCCATTAAAAAGCTTTTTTTTTTGTACCCAAAAAAACAATTTGTGTAGTCATATTTAGTAATTTAACCGATTTTTTTGTTCCCAACTCCCACATAATATATATATATATATATATGGGCCACAACTATTAGTACAGCTCATCAAGACATTAAAAAACAAGCATTTTTTAGGTTGTTCATACGCATAACAAAATGACGACATTTATTATCACTGAACATTTTGAAAATTATATTTAATGATGATTATTAAAAAAATAAAAGCACCGAAATCCTAATTACGCGTGTATGTCTATATATGTGCTCCCCATGCCATTTGCAGCTACATTTTAGTTACAACCAATTCTTTTATATTTTCTAACAAAGAACACAACAAATTCTGTTCACCACAACAACAAAAAAAAAAAAA
The DNA here is from genome assembly GCA_963556175.1 of Tipula confusa. Classification (NCBI taxonomy): domain Eukaryota; kingdom Metazoa; phylum Arthropoda; class Insecta; order Diptera; family Tipulidae; genus Tipula; species Tipula confusa. The sequence continues at coordinate 149,513,818 of OY744477.1, forward strand.
AAGTTTACGAAAATGTGAAAAAAATCCAAAAAATAAAACCATTAAAAGAAAAACCACATACATATAATATGTATCCATTTTCCATCTGAAAGAAATGATTTTTCCGAAAAAAATAAATATATATATTTTTATGTGATGAAACTGAAAATTGTAATCGTGACAAGACAATATATTTCAATATAAAAAAGTTCTAAGCTATTGATTCATTTACGTCCGTCCGATTTCTTCCCGCAATACGTGTGGGTGGATGTAATATTTTTACTTGTCAACCACACGATAAAGCTGCATATATAAACACCACGACTATACTAGTACATTTTTTTTTTGTGAATGAATATTTTAAGACATAAATTATTACGTTTCTGTAGTTTTAATTATTTTTATCATGCAAAACATTTCCATCTTCAATTTATCACAAAAAAAAAAAAAAACAATTCAAGAAAATGTTGGCTTAAATATATAAATATGTATATACATACATTGTTTTTGTTGCTAACCCTTGTTCTAATATCTACCGACGATGAACAAAAAACAGCAACAGCAACATCATGTATAAATCTTCACACAACAATGGTAACGAACGATTTATACTAAACATTGTGTGTCTTTTATTTAGATAATTATGAAAAATGAATTTAATTCCCTGTTAAATCCCACGTCATAATTTGTCAATTTTTTATTATTTTTTTTTTTTTTGGAAAAAGTAAAAACAAGAACAAGCCAAGTTAACATTGGAAGGTAAATACATGAATAGGATATATATGATGGCACCATGAAAACAAATGTCCACTTTTTTTATTATTACATTTATATTAGTATTCGGTTTATATCCCTATATATAAGCATTAAAGCTATATATACCCAGAAATTAACATTCCATATCCCGCTATGTATGCTAATTTTTAGATTACTGTGTTCGTATACCATTTAAATATTTGTAAAGTAACTTTACGTTTTTGTTAAAATATTTTTTAATTATTGTCTCCAAAAATTGTTGTCTAGTATATGTCGTAACCATATTGGTCACTTTACTATTATTTATAAAATAATATAAAATTGAATTATAATTTTATCACCATTGATTTATATGTTCTAATTAATTCGAACAGGACAAAACCTCAAAAAAGCTGTCAATTTAAAATGAAAATTTCTTTAAAATAAGAACTAACAATAAAAAAAGAAGAAAGAGATGAAAAATAAATTCGTTTTTGTACTTTAATTTTGTGAGTGAAGAGGAAACACCCTAAAAATTAAAGTAGAAATAAAATGATTACCTAAAGAAAAGATTTTAAATTTTCCATCTTTTTCGTTTTTCGGTCGTAAATTTTCATTTTTCTGTTTATTTTTTTTTATAAAAGAAAATACTTTTTAATTCGAAGGGAAGTCAATATATCATCATGACGGAAGCCATGGCCTATATTTACAACCAAAGTATATAAAAAAAAATATTTAAATTAAAAAAATTTAGAAATTATCCAACCACATTGAACTCTGACGTCTTATAATACAATAATAATAATACATATAAGTGTATATATATATATATATATATATATATATATATATATATATATATATATATATATATATATATATATATATATATATATATATATATATAAATCTAAAAAATAAGGCACTGGTCAAAAGAAAAAATATGGATCTGGCATTATTATTAATTAAATTTTTGTAAAATTTGTCAAGTGAAAAAATAACGAGAACATACCACAACAATATAAATTACACAAAAAATACATTTATAAATATATGTATATTTTATTTAAAACGAATATAATAACATTTTGGGTTTTAGGAATAAATATTTGGAAAAATCAATATTTATTGTATTTGATGAAATTTGTTGAACTTTGCTTGTTGAAGAGTTGCTAAGTAAATCGGTTTTGATTCTCGATTAATAGTGAAAACCATCATTGTTTTAAAATGGCTAGAAGAGCAATTATCGTTTTACATGACCCTTTATTAAACCACTGTTTATATCTTTTGACAACAGTAAAACAAATATTTATGTATAAAAAGACAAAACTTATTTTTATGCAGCTTTTGGGTTAACTTCTTATATAAAATACATATTTATTATCTTTAGTTCAAATTATGGAATTTTTCGCGATGTCTGCATAACCAGATTTAATGGAAAAATAAACTATGTATAAAAGTTACACACCCAAACGATATCTGTCCTTTACTATGTATGCAAATTTATACTTACATAAACGATAAGCAAGATTTAAATTTAATTTGAAACTTTACTTACGGAGAAAAAAATGAAAACATAAAATATATATTATTATTATTTGCTTATAACATGATGGTTACCAGTTGTAATTTTATTAAGACATTTGTCTTTAACATTATATTGCTAAATTACATAGAAATAACAAACAAGAGGAGGAGTCCTGTTATCTGTTTATTCATTATTTAGTAGTGAACGTTCGATGTGGTTAGTAATTTTATGTATACCTCCTATAGTTCATCTACCGAGATTTACATAAATAATTTAAATTGAGTGTTTTATCGCTTGTTTTTTTTTCAGGAATACTGAACCATTCCACTAAAACTTTCATGGTTTAGCTGCTCTTTTGGTGATACTCTTCTGCTTGCACAATCCGCTGAATTTAATTTCATTGGTACATGGTTTCAATTATTTACTTTAAGTTTTTCTAATATAGAACTGGTTCTATTGGATACAAAACAATTCCATTGTCTGGAAACATCTGATAATCATGCTATAACCCAATATTGGAGTCGGTTCAGGCATACGGGAGTTCACAGGAGCATTAAAAATATCAGATATTGATTATCAGTGTAGTAAGTAGGATATGTCCGTGTAATCCCAAACGAGAAAAATTGATAGTTGATTTGTGGCGATCAGATAAACAAAACATTCACCGTTGCTGGTGATTGATATCACATATACCACTGCTGAATGATTCACAAAAGCCATGAAATTTTATACTGTATATTGACTGCATCTGAAGAAATCGCGGTATATATATATATATATATATATATATATATATATATATATATATATATATATATTTATATATATATATATATATATATATATATATATATATATATATATATATATATATATATATATATATATATAAATATATATATATTTGGATTATCTGCAAGGTATATGAGTTCGCTTCTAGCTGCGCACCATTATCCTATAACATCAGGAGGAAGTGTATATCATTCCATCTTATTTTTGTTAACCACAGCGACTGAAATAAAATTGTTAACGTTAAAGTAAATGGAGATAAACAGCCTACAGTGGATCGAATAATTCACTATACTTTGATAGCAATTTACGTTTGGTTGAAGCTTTCGAGTTGACAGTACTGACAGTAAATCGTCTACGAAAAAGTCAGAATTTACTGTAGTTATTAACTTCTTTGGGGACAGTTGTATGTTATCATCTGGTATTTGATCTAACGACCTTCTAGCGTGAAGAAATGGTGAACATGTCAGATTGCATGTAACCATTTTTAATTTAAAGTACTGCATCTCGGTAGATGGATTTTCTCGCCATAATATTATTTGATAGTTTTGATGTTTCGGATGAACCAATATCGGCAACAAATATTTTATTTTATGCCTACGAAATCGTATCAAAATTGTGGAAAGTACATCTTAAATGCGGTGAAATCCGTTATAAGACATCGTTTAACGATAATCCAGAGGACCCACTTAAATGACTTATTGAAAACGACCCGAAACATTTTGAAGTGTTTCTTAATTTGAACACAGCATGGTGTGGTAAATAGTAGTTCTTTTCCCTTATCTCTTCTCTACTAACGTGTCATACTAAGGTAAGAATACGAAGCTCTTAGACATGTAACACAATGAGACGTGTCATATTTTATTTTTATTTAAAAAAAAACTTATTAAAACCTATTAACTTATTAATTCATTAGTAAGGTTAACATTATAGTACTTATAAGATAAGCATAAACTTGTGTGGATCTGCTGGACCAGTATCCAGTTCCCTTGAGATAAAATAGTTATACGGTTAGCTCATGTGGGTTGAATGGTCTAAGCCGCCTTACTTCGTTTGTATTGCCCAGTGGTTGTACCGCCTCAACGTTGGTGTGGGTAAGAAGTATCTTCTCATGTTTTATGGAACATTACCGGATAACGTCGTCTATAATCATATGTTTGAAGATGTTCTGGTAGACTAGTTCATTTGGTTCATTTTAGAATGACGCCCAATTAACCAGTACATTTGACGTTATTTTAATCGTATCTGTTCAGATTTTTTTCTCACGAGATGTTTCCAGTCTAAATGTAGACCAAGGTATTTTGCCGATTCAGCCTTCGGAATTTGCACCTCATTGAGGTATATGTCTACATTGTTATTTTTGTGTCGGAGCATAAATGTCACAAGGATTAATTTGAGCTCATTAAGCATGATTTTCGTTGAATATTTTCCACTGCAATTGGTTGTGATTCGTCTACTGACATAATAACAGTATCGTCAGCGAACGTGCCGATGAATGTTTTATTCGTTGTAGGTATATCCGCAGTGTAGAAAAGGTATAGGATGGGTTCCAATACGCTTCACTGTGGAACTCCCGCTAGCGTTAAATAAAAGTCAGAACATGTGTCTGTCTTCATGGATGACTCTGATTTGGCGATCAGAGAGGTATGATTCAAGCAGCTGGCAATAGTTTTGTGGTAGCATTTTGCTCATCTTGAATGTAAATCCTTTGTGCCAAACCCTATCAAAGGCCTGGGATACATGCAGAAATACACCGGGGTAATATTTTCTTCTAACGCTTGTTCAATTACCGTAGATATTCAATCAGGAACGTTTAACATTGGCTTTAGACGTTTGGTAGTAGTTTTTCAAACAGCTTTGATATGGTCGGAAGCAGTGAGCATAATTATTTGTGCCAGCATAATTATTTGTGCCGTTTTGAAGGATTTGGGTACATACTTCTATCTCATACAGGCATTAAATATGTAAGTGATCATGATGATTGCTTTACGTGGAAGTTCCTTGAATAGACCTTGATATTTCATTGGCGGAACCCTTTTAAAATCCTGATTTGGTTGATAAACAGGTGTTAAGTCAATGTTGCAGATTGAATGTCATGGGGTTGAAACACTGTTTCTAGGTGTTGAGCCCATTTAAGTAGTTGTCGAAGCAATCCTGTTTGAAGCTTTTGATAAGCCTATGAACTTTGTTACTTATTCGAGTGAAAGTTGTCTTATCAGCAGGGTTTCTGATGAGATGTCATATTCTCTTTGCCTTTCTTATTTCCTTGGTTTGCTCCCTGATTTCAGCAGGGTATTTGACTTCAATCTCCGCTTTGCCCTTTAATCCTGGAGTAGCTAGACTGGTGGCCATACGAGTGTATTCAGTGAAATTGTAATATTTAATTCAACTAGCTCTTCGAATCCCAACCCGTGGATCTGTTAGTAAGGTTTTGCTTTTCCTTTTTCTTGATGATTATAGCGCTTACTGACAACAGTACAGGAATGTGATCAGATGTTAAGTCGTTAATTCCTTCGACTCCAGTGTAACTGGATGAAATACCTTTTATAATGAAGAAATCAAGTAGATCTGGTATTTTTCCTGCATCCGATGACCAATACGTTGGCCCCCTGGAGACAGGTTTTCGTATTTTTTTCATGAATGGCATTGAACAAAGCATTTCCTTTCGCAGGAGAAATTAACCTGGAACCTTAAGCTGTATGTTTTATATTATAGTTCCCTCCAATAATAAATCTTAGACCGAGTCTATTGAATACGTTAATAAATTGTAACTTCTTTGGTGCCGTGGATGACATTAGGAATTAAATCCTTTTATTCCGATAAAGGTTTTGTTGGAGAAGTGCGATTCTGAAATCAGTGCAATATTCCTTGAAGCACCAAATTTTTGAACGCGTGGTATGGATTCATTATTATTCACAGTAGCTTCAAACAGGTCTGTAAAGGACGGCCATTGTGTGTAATTTCCATCAAATGTCAGAATGTTAATTCGAGGCAGACTTCTTTCAAATGATAAGTCATTAATTTCATGCGTGTATTGTTTTAAAATATGCCCTTTGTTAACTGTACATATTATTTAAAGTGGTGTTGAGATCATCGTTGTTGGAAGGTTCGACTGGCTTTCGCTTAGTTAATTCACTTATCATGGCTATTTGAGTACTAAAAAATGTAGTTTTAAACTCGTCAGATTTTGAGACTTGCTGCGAAAGTAAAAGCAATTCGTCTCTAATTAAAGACGTCTTTATTTAATGTAAAGTTATTTTTAAACCTTAATCCTATTTCTTGACATATTATATCATCATCAAAACTCAGCGAATGTAGCAGCCTTGGTAAAGAAAATCTATAATTCGATCACGTTTTTGCATGAGTATTTACCATATTTGCACAATAATACAAAATTTTTAACGGATCATCATTATAGAATCATTACAATCAATAATGGTTGTTAATTAAGTTGATTAAAATTTAATTAACTAAAAATTTATTAAATTCGCCATTGATTCATTTGATCTAAGAATGTCCAAGTTGATACAATTTATTTTGATGTTGCTATATCGTTCGATTCAATTTGACCATAAAAATATTTAAAAAAAAACTTGCAGTCATTCGATTGTATCCAAATGTTCTAAGATGTATTTCTTCATATTTAGGTGCAGTAGGAAACAGTTTATATTTTCTTGAATTATATCCTATCATTCAGAAGTCCTCCAAAATTCTCATTTAGGTCCAAAAATCTTTTTTTTGATTTGTAAATGACATCCCAAATATGGAACTGTGACTGCACGGTCTACGGGTCGTAACAGCGTTTTTAACAGTCTTTTAACAGTTTTTTTATTTTTTGGGTGTGTTCATTTACCGTCGATTACCACCCAACCAGAAGATTTAATGATTAAGTATAAGGATTCTCAAAATTAATCCGAATAACGAAAAGTTATTTTTTATTTCAATTTTACATTAAAGATAACATCTTTTTATTATAAATCAGTAAAAAGCAAATATAGGAAAAACACTCAAATTCGATAATCCTTTTCATTTAAAAGACTATCACTGTTATTTATAGTCTAACACTGTTGTATAATTTTATGTCTAATTTAAGTATAGACTTGATAAAATGCTTAGATTAAACGATATTTATTAACTAAATTTCAGACGTTTTGGTTAAATTGCGTGATAAGTACGAATAACTATAGTTTGTACAGTGTGATATCGAAAACGCATAACACAAATTTATAATTCGATATTTCCATGTATGTTCAACCACATTGTCAACATTGACTTTTCAAATATTCATTTTAGTAATTAGCAAAATTGCATATAAAAAAAAACATTTTGTCACCTAAATGAAATGTATTCCTCTTGTTTAACCACTAACCAAAAATGAAAAACCACGTCACGCAAATCAGTGGTTTATTATATTTGTATATAAATGTAATATGTATGGATACATACGTGGATATGTTTCAAATAAAAAGGGAATACTCTCTGTTGGAGACTTTCTATATGCTTGTTGCGTGTTGCAAGAAAAAATAAATACAAAAATAAAACGTTATACATTAATGAATTCGTTTTAACTTCCTTTTGGTACGTACGATTCGTATATAATATAGAAAGAAAATTAATGTTTTAGCTGGTAATAGCACGCTACATAAATATTAGTAGCGCGGCGCTCAACATATAATAAATAATTTTTTCGAAAACATACTAAAAATTGATTTTAACCGCATCATCATCACCAGCATCATATGGGAATTCCCGTACATTCCTTATTCAACTGAACTAAAATAAATTATGTTCTCCAAATTCAAAAGTTTTACTATATATATATATGTGTGTGTGTGTATCCGATAACAACCAAGAACAATCCAAGATAATTACATATTTTCTGGATTGAAATTAAAACACGTTTCTGGTCTATATTTAGATGTGGTTTCAATCACGTATAATTCAATATTCCTCTCTTGGGTAATACAACTACTTGATACATTTATTATTCCATCGGTATATTAATTTACGTAATTGAGTATGGTGGTACTATCTGTATATATAGGTGATATAACTTGAATTTTGTCTTTTATTGTAGGAATTGAAAAGCGCGTGTTACTATTTCATGAACTTTATTCGAAGTGAAGTATGAACGAGTGTCATACAACAGCATGACATTTACATTAGAGTTGCCAGACTATCTGTATATTTATGATGGTATAACAAGACTTAACCGTCTGCCACACTTAATTTAATTTAATCTCATAAGTAGGCAGATCTATTGCGTTTTAAGTTCAGATCTACGAACTGCTTGTTGTTGACTTCCTTGAGGCTCATTAGGCGGCTCTTGACTGCTCGGCAATTCGACTTCTTGACTCTCTGGCTCAGGTTGATTCTGAGAAACTGTTAGTTCGAAATTTGATAGGTGGTTTCAATGCATAAAGCCGGATTCGAATACGTCTGTTGAAATATAATTTTGCTGGACTTTTTCCTGAATTGAGTGGTGTAGCGCGGTAACGTTGCATAATTTCATTGACTTTTTTGTGTATAGATCCTGGTTCTGATGACATCGCTTTCAATTTACGCTTGCGTGTTTGGAGCAATAGGTTTTTGGAAAATACCTTTTTTGTTGCAATACATTTTAAATTGATCACTAGTAAAGATGCTTACATTATCGGATACCATTATTACCGGAAAACCATGAGTAGCCAAAATGTCGGAAAGAAGATTTATTGATATTTGTGTCGTAGGGGCATCCCGTATAATTCGCACTTCTGCCCATCTGAATTTTGAATCAACGACGATTAGAAAAAAATGATCTTGGAATGGTCCTGCAAACTCGATTTGTATCCTTTCCCAGTTTCCACTGGTGAAGTGGGGCTTTTGCCGGTTTTGATTGAACTTGGACACATGCTTCACACGACCGTACCATTCCCTCAATATCACGATCTATTCCTTTCCAAAAGCACTATCTTCTGGCGAGTTGTTTTTCATTCGGGTAATTCCAGGATCAGTATGATCAGTATGAAGTTCCTTAAGAATTTAAATTTAAAAATTTTTGGAATCAAAACTCCTTGACCTTTGAAGATAATTCCGTTATTGAGTGTAGTCTTCACTTTCATCGAAGTTGAGTAAATTTGACAAAATTTTAGAAAGATCTGGATCTTTAGCTGTCTCAATCTTAATCGCTAAAGCTTCTCGATCTAATTGACTGTAATTCCTTTCAGCTGATGTTAATGATCTGGATGCGAATGCGACAGGATGCTCAATATCATTAACCATATGCGAGAGCACCCTTGCAATGCCCGTAGGACTGGCGTTGCATGCTACTAATACTAGTAGTTCGGGATCAAAAGGCATTAATACCTTATCGCTGGAGATTGTGTTTTTTAGTTTTAGAAACACTGATTCACACTTTGATGACCAATAAAATTTTGTTTGTTTTTGAAGAAGTTCACGTAATGAAAAAGTGATTGGAGATAAATCCGGTATGAATTTGGAGTAGTAGGTAACCATACCTAAAAATCTTCTAACATTATCTGCTGTAGCTGGACGTAGCGAAATTTTTGTTAAATTGAACAACTTGACCCAGATATGCGATCTAAGTTTGAAAAAATTAACATTTATTTTTGTTGAGGTGTAGATCATTCTTTTAGTCGCTGCGGAAATATTGGATTAAACGGTTTCTGCATTCTTCTTCTGTTGCACCATGTACGATGATATCGCCGTAGTATGTCATGGTGTTCTTCAAATAGGAAAGTATATTTGTTCAATAATACGATTGAAATTTGATTGGCCCCGTTTTTATTCCTAATGAAAGTCGATTTACTTTGTATGTCCCTCTGTGGGTTGAAATAATTTGAATATTACTCGAAGATGCAGATACGCTTTATATAAATCAAGACGTCAGAAATATCTTGATCCTTTGAGGTTGATTAAATTTTCATCAATACGACGGATTAGGTAATTTGCAGATATACAAGTTGTGGATTTACCCCAACCTTGTAATCGACGCAGAGTCGAACACCACCGTCAGCTTTGGGCATAATTACTAGTGGAGATCCCTAGTCACTCCTTTCAACTTTGGGAATAATTCCGGACGCTTCCAAATCGTTAAGCTGTTTGTCGACATAATCTCGAAGTGCATATGGAACTTCCCGTTCCTTGTAGAAAACTGGCTTAGCATTTTTTCAAAGTTGAAGCGTTACTTGGAAATTTGGCACACAACCCACACAGGTCGTCCGTTTATTTGCACTGTTATGAAATATTTACTAACATCATCTTTGTCAGTGTACTGCTGATTGTTGTGAATATCGACGGTATAATTTATTCCATACACCTGATGGATCGCGTCGTCATAATCATCATTTTTATAATCTGAATTGTTTGATGACTTCATTAAAGTTTTTATGCAAACTTGTTTTACATGGCCTTCCTTACCACATGAATTGCATTTAAGGTTATGTCTGTTAGTGCGCCATTCAGTTGTCTTATGGCTGTCTCTTCCACATCATATACATACATTTAATCATTGATTTAATCTGGATTTTGAACGCATTAATGGTCTTGATGATGAACGATTTCTTGACCGAATCCTACGACGATTTGAATCTGTAGGCCTGGAGTGTATGCTGTTGATATCTTTTATGATGCTCGGTTGTTTTGAATTGAGTTCGCGGCTGTCAATTTTTGACGCTTCCATAGATAATGCTTCTTGTACGAATTTTTCAAAATCTGACTCCTCAGATTGAAGGAGTTGTTCGCGTATCGTGTTATCTTTAATGCCTCGAATGAATTGCGTTCGAAGAAAAATAAATGAAATGTCAGCCTTGCATTCACATGATAACACAAATGAACATTCAGTTATATCCCGCCGGAGTAATGCAACATAATTAGCCACTGTTTGTTCTTCGCCTTGATATATTGCATGAAAACGATGCTGGACTACCAACATGTTTCTCTTGGGGCGCAAATGTGTTTCTAGTTTTTCCACTAACTCGTCGTATTGGAGCTCTGTAATGACACAAGCAATTAAAAGTGTGTAGCTCCAATTTGTGAAAATTTTCCTTATGTGCATCGAGTGTCATACGACAGCATGACATTTACATTAGTGTTGCCAGACTATCTATGTATATTTATGATGACATAACCTAACAAGACTTAACATAACATAACGGACGTAACAATAGGTATTTGCACATGAAACTGATTTTAAATCGATATTTATAAGAATTTAATCGTTCAACTTAATTTTAATGGATCATGTACATATATAACATCAATGCACCTTAATATATCGACCTTCTCTTACCCATTTACATCATGTTTTCTGGCTGCCAATTAAAATGGGTACAAAAAATAAAACCAGAAAATTAAAAGACAAACGAAAACATATAAATAAGCGTTTGTAATATATCATTCTTAACATAAACACAGTGAGGTGGAGAAGACATTTTTTATATTTAATATGGACATGTCTTAAGCATCGAGTGATAAATTATACAATAAAAATAATTCCCATTTAATTTGAATTTAAAAAATATTTCACAAAAATGTAACGAATATGTATCACTCCCATCAAATTTTTTTACACAATTCAGACACTAAATATCAAACACAAATCAAGCCAGCTTCTATACGGTTCTGACCTATCAATCAATGTTTCTATTATAATATCGAATGGCTGTATACATAAGGGTGAACTATATATATATATATTTAGATAGGCAAGGGCTTGGAAGGTAACTCGTCATGTTGAAAGTAAAAAAAAAAAAAAATGTTATAAATAAAGACTAATTGATTGTTGATATTTTTCACCTTTCTCACATTTTCAAACTTTTCATGTTTTTCGTTTTTCATTTTGACAAATTATTGACTTTTTAATTTTTTTAAGGAAATTTTTTACTTTTCTTTCGTTGTGCTGTTTGTTTTTCTTATTGTTTTAAGTATTTCTTTTGTTTTATACTGCTTGTCAAGTTGGTAAATGTAATTTAGAAGATTTGAATATAAATAGAGTGCGATGTCATTTTATTTTATGGAACACGACCAGAAATTTTTAGTTGAAGTAACCATGCCCTTCTTACTGTTGTGTATCGATTTACAAGAATGCTTATATATTTTTATTTTTATTTTTTTGGTGTTATGCTACCAGAAAGGTATTTTCATTTATTAGAAAATTTAAAAACGTTTTTTTTTTTTGGCTTGTGTTCTTTGTTTTGTAAATTTGATAGGTTGCGTTACATAACACAATGTCTATTGCAGTGTTGGTTTTGCTTTAGGTTATATTAAAGAAAATCATGAAAAATTTCATTCTTTATCTCTTATAATATTATAATGTGAGTCATCAAGTTTGTTGATGCATGACAAGTTTTCAGTTTTAATTTGAACATAACAACATATTACATACAAAAATTCTATATAATATATAGGTTGGGTGGTCAAAATGAAATTTTGATCGAATACAGATGTTATTTGATTATGTTTTGTGTGCGTGTGTGTACGTTTTGTTATGTAAGAATTAGAAATATGGAATTATGTATTATTTTGAAATTGGTTTAGTTTTCGTGTGATGACTATGAGATATGGTTAGGAAATTCAAAAACATTGTATTGATCACATATGATACGATGCTGTTATGTATAATTTTAACAGATTTATTTTTTTCGTTAAATTTATAAGCTTATTAGAAAATATTTGTAAATTTTCATTTTTTTAGGTTTCTTTTAACATTTTGAAACCTATTTAAGCTTTATTTTATCTGCACTATTTTACTCATACTTGTGAGATGAAGTATATAAAGTATTAAAAATGTAGAATCTATTGATTTAAAAGTATTTTTCTTTACAATAACACTACAGAAAATTTTAAGCTTTATACTTAAAGTAAATATTTTTACATGTTTTACAGAAAGTTGTATTAAGGTAAATTGTAGCTTAATTCAGCTCAATTCCGTAGTAGTAAATATTACTGCCAGATCGTCTACATTTTATAAATTTATAAATTTGCCTCGTTAGTTTTTTTCTTATTTATTTAATCATTGGCGAAATCCAAATTATTTTTAAAGATATTTATTTAATGAATTTTAACTAAATGTAAAAGTTCTTAACTCTGTTATAACAATCGAATTATTTTTTTAATTGCTTAGTATTTATTTATTTTAAATCTTACGGTGAGTTACTTTATTCTTAAATTGACCGTATCTAAAAAACTGAAATATTTAATTTTTATAAAGTAATTTAACGAAATTGAATTCTTATTAGTCGTAAACTATGTATTAGTTTTGAAATTTGCTTGCACGGATTAAAAATCTGCAAAGCCAATAAATCTAACCCAAAGACTTATTTTACAATAATTTCGATGATCTGATGGGTTCTATACCGAAGCACGGCATCAGAATAGTGTTTGGTGACTTTAATGTTAGAGCTGGCAAAAATCAGACTGACTTATGTAAAAACATAGGTCCGTACTTCCTTCACGATATAGCGACCGATAATGGGGAAAATGATGTATTTTTCGGTCACGCAACTTAAATTGTTTTATTTCTATTAAACGAAAAAAAAACTTTATTTATTTTATATAATATTACAATATGCTTTAACACTATTATTTAATTATATATATTTTTATGCAGTTAATCTTTAGATTAACTGTTTTTGATCTCTTTAGAGTCAATCGAATTAAATTTTTGTCTGGTCTCTTTAGAGTCAGAAATTCAACTGTTTTTTATTTAGTTTTCTATTTTAAAGAAAATTACATTTTCTTTAATTTTAATACTCAGCATTTTCCTTATCTTCTAATTCTTAGTTTTAGTTTTAATATTGTAATTTGTATTATGTGTTTTAATTTGATATTTCCGTTTTAAAACGTTTTACATAATTTGCATTTTTATTAATTTGAAATATTTGAAAATATGATACTTTAGTATAAAATTGTATCATGTGCATTTTTAGGTTCATGGAACTCAATTTCGTTGCATGTAACTCTCCCTTCGTTGGCTTGAGAATTCTCCTGAATTCTATTTACTACTTTAATCTTTACATTTTTCTGATTACAATATTTATGAATGATTAATACGATTAAAATTATTACTACTATTATTATTACTATACTTATTGCTGAGTATTCTAAAACTTTATGATATTGTAAAAGTTTGATCTCATCTACATTTTTGTTTGTTTTTAATATTATTTCTTTGAATGTTAATGTATTATTTGTAGATTTGTATTTTAAATTCGGAATTATGTAATTATCTTTTATTTCTTGAATATTGTTGTAAAATGTTTTATTATTTAAATTAATGCTACAGTTCTAAAATCTTATAAAATAATTTCCGTTTAATTCAAATTTTCTTTCATCATTACTAGAGGTTAAAGTTAATTTGTTTGCTAATTGTACTATTATACTATTATCATTTATATTATAAATTTCTGTGTTACAATCTTTAATATTTTCACAGTTTTCTCTTAAAATACAATGTTTTAATTTATTTAATTGATGAAACGCTTGGTTTTCATCGTATTTATAATAAATATTATTAACTTCAAATGTTGTGGTAATAGGATAGTTTATTGAATTACAATCATTTACGTTAGATAATGGAATAATAAATTTTTTATTTAATTTTTTCATTTTATATGGTATTTTAACCAAAAATATTAATTTATTTGTAGTGGTTTTGGAAAAACCAACTCTTAAATTTCTTAATTTACTTATATCTATTTCATATTCCTTAATCTCTTGATATGTTAACAATGATGGATGTATGATATTTAAATTACTAAAAATTACATTTTCTTGTAAGTTACTTATAATTATGTCAATTTCTTGAATTTTTAACTTGATATTAACTGTTATTAGATTAATTGAATTTAGATTTTCTCTATTTTTTATATAGTTTTTCATAATTTGTCTATCGTCTATAATATAATTGTACAATTTGTATACAGATTCATTAAGATTATTATTAATTTGTATTTGTTGGTTAACATTTGATATTATATTTTCATTGTTATTATCAATTAAATTTAAATGTTTGTTAATTGTTTGTCTGTCGTCCTCGTCCATAGTTCCTGATATCCATTTGGTAATTGTACCTAAAAAGTTAACTAGTCCTCTTTTGTGTATGGTATGATGTCCGTCTCTTAAAGTCATTAATCTTTGTAGTAAAAGTTCTAATTTTTCTAGTATTGGTCTAGCGTTTATTTCCGTAAAATTTGATACGATTTCAAATACCGCTTTCTTAAGTTCTAATATCGTCATTTCTAATGGGTTTAAGTCTATTAAATGTAGTGAATAGTTGTACGTCTTGGGGATTAAAATTTCATTCTCCTTAAAAATGGTGTATCCTATATTAGTTTCTATTTTCTCGACTAACAGTTGATTGTGTACTGGTACTACTAACGTCATTGTCAACATGAGCATTGTTAGTGTCGTCATTGTCTGTAAATTTTAATGGCCTCTTAATGTTTGAAGGATGTATTTTTGTAAGGTTATGTTTTCTAAATTTAGGTTGTTCTTTATGTCTCAGAGATTTATAATTTTTAATGTATCCTTGTTCCCTAGTTTCTTCATAACTTTCCCTATTTTCGTTATGTTTCTGTAATCTTTTATTTTGAGCTGATATTAAATTGTTATAAATTTCTTCTCTATTTAAAATAACTTCTTCCGCTTTTAATGGGCTACATTTAATGGTGCTATGATATTGATTGTTATAGCTCTTGATGGCTTCTAACATTTGAATTCTTACTGGATTATTGTATTCTAAATTGAGGATTTGTAATTTTTCAGTTATGGTGTTATTTAACCTTTCTACATCTGCGTTTCCAGTATGGCTATTTGGTTTCGCTAAATGTAATTCTATTTGTTCCTGACGCAAAAATTCTTTAATATTGACATGTTTGAACTCATTGTCAGCTATTAATTTTAAAGGTTTTTTATGGTTAAAATACATTTTGAGTTTTTCTATAATCTCAACGTGTGTTCGGTTTTCTAACGGGTATGCTGTCGCAAAATTAGTAAATTTATCTATAAACATCATAAAAGGTTGTTTTCGATTTATATAAGTGTCTACATGTATAATTTGATTTTTATCAAAAGGTATTTCAGTTTTTTCGAATTTAGGTTTTATGGGATTTCTATCATATTTTGCCCTGTTACAGATATCACAATTGTTAGTGATTTTGTTAATTATTAATTTAATATTTTTATTATAGATTTTAAACTTAAGGTTTTCGTATAGTGAGATAATTCCAGGATGTTGTTGTTCCTTATGATGAATCGAAGTGATTTTGATTAGTTCGTCTTCTGATTCAACATCTTGGGCGAAATGGGTACATTTGATAAATTTAATAGTTGGGAATTCCTCTACTAAAATTTGTTGAATTCTATAAAGTTCTCTGTCCGAAATTTGTGTGTGAATAGCCACTCTTGATCCTGTTAGGTATGTTTTTAGTTTACTAACTATTTCATCTTTTGTTAGGTATGGATTAATATAAATTCTTCTATTTCCTAAAATGTGTTCTAGTTCGTTGGTAAAATTTTCAGTAAGTATAATTTGAATTTTGAATCTATTTACGATTGTTTCTAACATGGTTATATTATCATTTTGTTCTTCTATTTGTGAATGTATAGTTGGATGTATTGATATATTGCTTGAATTTTCATTTTCGTCTAATTCTTCATTATTAATTTCATTTAATATCGAAGGACTTCTCCCTTCGTTTGATTGATCTATACCGAATAATATATTGAATTCACAAGATTCATTAATATGATTAATCTCATTAGTTTCGGTATTTAACCGACTTAGAAAATCTGCAATTTTATTTTCCTTTCCTTTTAAATATTCAATTTTTATGTTATACTCTCCTAATGAGAGGATCCATCGTTGAAGACGTAGATTTAGATCCTTACCTAGATACTTCGTATGCATCCATTTAATCGCTTGATGATCAGTTTTAAGTTCAAAAGGTTTAAGGTAAATATAAGGCCTAAAATATTTGACTGCCCATACAACGGCTAACAATTCTTTTTCCGTTGTGCTATATCTTATCTCGTGTTCATTAAGGGTTCTGCTAGCGAACGCAATCGGATGGTTATCTTGTAGTAAAACAGCTCCAATGGCATACTGACTTGCATCCGTATTTAATGTGAATAACTTATTATTATCAGGATATTTAAGAATTGGATGTGTGGTGAGTACTGTTTTTAACTGCTCAAATGCATTTACATAAGTAGGGTCTAGTTTGTTAATTTTTGCATTTTTCTTTAAGTATTTTGTAATAGGTTGTGCTATTTTGGCATAGTCTTTTATAAATTTTCTATAATAGCCTGTAACGCCTAAGAATGACTTAATTTGCTTCTGAGTTTCCGGTAACTTTAAATTTCTTATATCGTTGACTTTTTTTAAATTAGGTTTTACCCCTTCTGGTGTCAATACATGGCCCAGATATTCCGTCTCTTTGCAGAAGAAATTGCATTTATCTATTTGGATTTTAAGTCTTGCTTCACGCAATCTATTAAATATTTTTGTTATACTGTTAATGTGTTCTTCTAAAGATGTACTGAAAATTAGTATATCATCTAAGTAGACAACACAGATTTTGTTAATGAAATCTCTTAAAACAGAATTCATTAATCTTTGAAACGTGGCGGGTGCATTTTTCAACCCGAAAGGCATCCTAATATATTCATAATGACCAAATGGAGTGGAAAAAGCTGTTTTGTTTTGATCTTCTTTATTTACTAGTATTTGGTGGAACCCTTTAGCCAAATCTAATGTGGTAAAGTATTGGGCTCTTCCTAGTTTATCAAGAATGCTATCTATATTAGGGATTGGAAATTTGTCATCAATAGAGATTTCGTTCAGTTTGCGATAATCAATGACTATTCTCAATTTTTTCACATTAGAATTATCCAATTTTTTTGGAACAATCCACAACGGTGAATTATAAGGTGAATTCGATTCCCGTATAATTCCTTGTTTCAACATATCCCCTATTTGTTTCTCTATTTCTTCTTCGTGTACTTTGGGATATCGATATAATTTACTATAAATTGGATTATCGTGTTTTAGTTTGATTCCATGAGTTATCTCATGTGTAAAGGTCAAATTTTCACCTTCATTATAAAATAGATCTTTATGTTTTGATAGTAAATATTTTAAGCTTTCTTTTTCTTCAATGTTTAAATGTATTTGATTTCTTCTTTTAAAAATCTCTTCCTTAGAATTAGTGGTAGGTACAAGGTGATTTACTTCGGTAAGCTCACTTGGATAACCATAACCAACATTTACGAAAGGAATTGTATGTTTATTAAAAATTTTTATATTTTCATTTTTCATGTCAATGACAACTTCAAAAGGTTTTAGAAAGTTTATGCCTATTATAGCATCGTATTTTCCACTCTTTAGAGGGAAAATTTTCCATTCTAAAGTTCCTTGTTTAATTAACTCATTTGGGATGGATGTTACCATTTTTTCTTTGACGTAATTCGGTCCTCCCAATGAATTATACATGATAGGTTTTTTAAGTTTAGTTATTTTAAAATTTAAAACGTTAGGTTTGATTAAGCTAGTATCCGAACCAGTATCTATTAGACAATTCATAGTTCGATTACCGAAAGTTAGCTTTATTATGGGTAATTGATTGTTTGAGGCGTTTCGATAAAATTTACCTCTTGATTGAGCTTAGAATCGCTAGTAATATTTCGACTTCCATTGGCTCATGTTGTTGATTAACGTGATTATTTCTATTATTATCAGGATATCTATTCTGTCCTGAGTTAAATCTAAACTGTCCTGATCTGTTATTATTTATGTTCTGTCTACTATTGTACTGATTATTATAATTATTTTTGTTATTATTGTTATAGTTATTATTATAGTTATTATAATTATTAGAATTATTAAAATTACGATTTCGGTCGTTATAGTGAATAACTTTTTGTGAATTATGGAAATTACTGTTCTTAGTCTTAAAATTTAAGTTATTATTACTAGAATGTTTATGATTAAAGATTTGTTTACTAACTCTATTGATCTTATATTCATTTTTTATGATTTCCTCGGATAGATAAATTTCTGATTGACAAAGTAAATTGTCTAATTCAAAAAGTGTTCTATTTTCTGAAATTTGTAATTGTGCTAAAGGCACTAATTTTGTTTTTAATATTTGGGTTAATTCTTGATCAATAGAATTATACGTGAACATATCTTTATCGTCAAAATCACAAACGCCGCATTCTGACTTTATTTTTGTTAATTTATTAAATAAATCTTTGAGATTGTATACCTTGATATCCTTTGCTTGGAACAGCAACTGGTGAATTGTATATTTGGGTCTAAACTTCGCTTTTAGTTGGTAGACGACGTTGGTCCAGGTTCGCAAATGGTCCGGTATTTCCATTATTACCCCTCTAGCACTGCCAATGATTTTATTATTTATCACTTTTCTTAAGCAATATTGCTTAAGTTCACTATTATTATCACAACATAGAGTTTCTACATCTTCTACTGTTTTAAGGAACGACTTAAGTTTATAAGAATCCTCACCAGAAAATGGTGGGATGTCACTAAAATTACGTATTATTTGATCTGGCGTTAAGTTAAATTTAGTTACTTTTACACTTTGCACTTTTTGTTCTTGTTCTATAATTTTTTGACTTAGGCATTGAATTTGGTCAATTAATTTTTTCTGAATTATTTGTTGTTGCATTAATTCGTCTTTTAATTCTTGGACTTCCATTTTTCTTTTCTTTATCAACAACTTTTTTTTTCACAAATTAACTTAAGATCAAATATATTTTTTCTTTTCACTTCTTCTCTTTTAATAAATTACTTTTCACTTTATTTGGTATTTTACTTGATACCACTTATTTAATAATTATTTTAATAAACTATTATAATCTTCTATTTATATAATGTCAAGTTTTGTGTCTTCGGAAAACAATGTTGAGTATTTCCTTTGTTACCACTTTCACTATGTAGGTTTTTTTTTATCACTGGATTCTTTTCTTTAGAAAAGCAATCCTATCAACTGCGCCACTTAAATTGTTTTATTTCTATTAAACGAAAAAAAAACTTTATTTATTTTATATAGTATTACAATATGCTTTAACACTATTATTTAATTATATATATTTTTATGCAGTTAATCTTTAGATTAACTGTTTTTGATCTCTTTAGAGTCAATCGAATTAAATTTTTGTCTGGTCTCTTTAGAGTCAGAAATTCAACTGTTTTTTATTTAGTTTTCTATTTTAAAGAAAATTACATTTTCTTTAATTTTAATACTCAGCATTTTCCTTATCTTCTAATTCTTAGTTTTAGTTTTAATATTGTAATTTGTATTATGTGTTTTAATTTGATATTTCCGTTTTAAAACGTTTTACATAATTTGCATTTTTATTAATTTGAAATATTTGAAAATATGATACTTTAGTATAAAATTGTATCATGTGCATTTTTAGGTTCATGGAACTCAATTTCGTTGCATGTAACTCGCATGACATCATTGTACCTAGGACATCCTTTCTTCATAAAAATATCCACTTGGAAACATGAACACACCCTCTTAAGACGTACTCAAGTCAAATTGACCATGAATTAATTTCTAAGGAAAGGTTTTGGGTCATCCAAGATGTGAGATCTTATCGGTAGGCTGCCAAATTTGTAGGCAGTGGTCTTCAATTGGTCACTGCAAAGCGAAGATGGCAGTTTTCGTACAAGTCAAAGAACTTAATAAAACAAAACTTACGTTTCAACTGCGAAAGTCTGATAAACGAAGGAGGAAGCACAATATCAGAATCTTGTCAGCAGTAGCATTATGGAAACCAACCCACGTTCTGATGATTTAAACGCTTTATGGGAAATATTGAACACTTCGGTTGTCCGTGCTGCCCATGCGACTCTATAGGTATATGGTAAAAATTAAGGTACTCCCAAAAATGAATTTTATGGTGAAGAATGTCGTCTTGTTGTCGAGCAACAGAATATAGTCGAGCAACAGAATATAGAAGCGCGGTTACGTTTAACAACGGCACGGAAGAACAAAAACGGTCCTTGATAGGAAAACCGCTAAGCTTATTTGTACACGAAAATGAGGTTTTCCCAGAATTTCTGGATTTTTTAGTGTTAGGGTTACTCTGATTTAGTATACTTTGCTGCACTGGGTCTTTCCTATATATAATAGACCCATAATAGATATATTTATGATTAATGATGGGTTCAAATTGTACAATGAATAGAGGCTATGTCTGTCTGTGCTTCGTTGACCTCTTTGTTTGCAATTGCTTAATATGTTTCACTATCATCGTGTTACTTTCTTCGATTTCTTCGTTGAGGCCTTTTAGCACTAATGACTTTAATTGATCTTCTTTGGGGTATTTGAAAAGTATGTTGGATGAACTTCGTTGAGGACGTCCTTAACTTTATAATAATATTCAAATATTCATAGTAGTGTACTGTGCTGATTCCGGTCGCCCCGTTTGACCTAAAAATTGTCGATGAAGACCTCTAACAAGCTTAATGGAGTGCTGCACACTCGTGAATATGAATAGGTGAAATTTTCACTTGTTTTGTTGTAATTTTCAAGATAAGTTAATATTATAGACAGTGAAGCTTTCTTAAGCCGAATTCTATTATAAAGGTTTAACCTTTCTTTCAAAAACCGATGAGAACGTGTTTAAGAGTGTGATTGGTCGTTAATTATTTGGGTCAACGCGTGCATTTTTTCTTAAATAGCGGTTTAACAATACCCATTTTTAATTAATCAGGGAAAATTCCTCTTACAAGACATATATTGAAAATAAATTGTAAAATATGGGAAATGCAGAAAATAACTCGTTTTTATACGAATTATCTGTATAATTAATTTTGGTCGCCATTCACCACACGACTGAACAGGAAAATGAAAAATATTTATCAAAAAATAATAGATTTACAATAACATACATTCACAATGATCGATACAAGTTTTTATTCTCCTGTAATCACTCTTATAATGTGTACAAGTGTATAGATTTTTAACATAATGGTGTACATTGCTCGATCCTAATATTCATATTTTATGGAAACCAGTTCTGCTTTTTAATACACTCAGCAGTTAGGATGGTATGGTTGAAAATTGTATTGTTATCTTCAAAACCAACACTATTGCGTATATACAAGTGTTAGTTTTTTTTATTTATATTGCTTTTACACCTATCACTCGCTTAACGAAACTCATTCGTTCACAAAAAGTTCGTAAATTAAAATTTCGTAAAACGAAATTTCGTAAAATTAAATTCAATAAGGTAAAATTTGTATCTAAAAAAATTTCGTAACTCGAAATTTTATTACGTAAACCAAAATTTTGATTTAATTTTGAAATTAATTAACAAAATTTCATTCAAATTAATTAGAGTTTACGTTAAGCGAGGGATGGGTGTATTATATCTGGTGGGTGTATCATTATTATCCGATTTCAATTTTGCATACTAATCGTCTTGTTCAAGGCCAAATTTAAATGTAATTGTAATTTTTATGTTCATTACAATTATTTTTGTTTTTACCTAATCGCATATAGATACAATCACATTTTTGCGTTTCGATTCCACCCAAAGTCAAATTCTGTGGTAGTAGTATATTAATATTGTAGTATTTTCTATTCGTGTTATTTACATGTAGTGATTTAAATTTTGCGTACATACCGAAAGTTAACACCTTTTTTTAAGGTAATTTTTGTAATTCGCTAGAACTACTGATGCACTCTTGTTAAATATATATAGAAAAAAAATTCTTCATAGTTCAGTGCAGACTGCAGGCAATACTATAGTATCAAATCATCGAATCATCGTTTCAAATTCATCTTGGGCATATCGAGTCGATAGCGATTCCGCAAACTCCACAGCTTACGGGCCACTGGCAGCTGTTGTGTGTGTTGCCAGTCATTACTGGCAACACACACAACAGCTACCAGTGGCCGTAAGCTGTGGAGTTTACGGAATCGTTTTCGGCTCGATACGCATTTAAGATGGGTATTATTGGGACGATGATAACGTTGTTTGTTACTGTGGGTATTCGTCCTGTTAGGATGTACTTTTTTGTTAATTAATTTAGCATATACATATAATCTTTAAAAGAATTCACTTATCAGAATTTACTCAAATTTCTACTATAATATATATCGGAAGTGAAATTTTTAGACTTTTTTGAGTAATATTAAAGATACTTAACTGTCCAGCGTTTCCATCTGTGTTCAGTAATTGCCATATGTAATTGTATATTATGTAATTGTTCGTTTATGCTTTAAACATGTGTTTATATATACCTATATCGTTATATGGTCGTTCAGCGAACGTATTTTAAATATTGTTATTGGCAACAAAATATCTCGATTGTTTTCGATTTATTTTTAATCACTTTTGACCCTCAATAATATGGAATTATGTTTTGTTATTGTATGAGAAGTGGAGTCACAAAATATAAATAGTTTGAATATAGGTGACAGGGTAGTCAATAAGATTGAATGATTTGGGTGCGTAGCACAATTGCAATAATGTTTATGTAAGTAGGTTAATGATTTGATCATTATATTGTCATATTATTATATTTTATATATTATACTTTTTTATATATATAATACATATAATATATTACATATATAAATATATATATATATATATATATATATATATATATATATATATATATATATATATATATATATATATATATATATATATATATATATATATATATATATATATATATATATATATATATATATATATATATATATATATATTATTATATTATTATATATATATATTATTATATTATTATATTATTATATTATTATATTATTATATTATTATATTATTATATTATTATATTATTATATTATTATATTATTATATTATTATATTATTATATTATTATATTATTATATTATTATATTATTATATTATTATATTATAATATTATTATATTATTATATTATTATATTATTATATTATTATATTATTATATTATTATATTATTATATTATTATATTATTATATTATTATATTATTATATTATTATATTATTATATTATTATATTATTATATTATTATATTATTATATTATTATATTATTATATTATTATATTATTATATTATTATATTATTATATTATTATATTATTATATTATTATATTATTATATTATTATATTATTATATTATTATATTATTATATTATTATATTATTATATTATTATATTATTATATTATTATATTATTATATTATTATATTATTATATTATTATATTATTATATTATTATATTATTATATTATTATATTATTATATTATTATATTATTATATTATTATATTATTATATTATTATATTATTATATTATTATATTATTATATTATTATATAAAAT
Source organism: Tipula confusa (assembly GCA_963556175.1). Lineage (NCBI taxonomy): Eukaryota > Metazoa > Arthropoda > Insecta > Diptera > Tipulidae > Tipula > Tipula confusa. The sequence goes on from OY744477.1 coordinate 149,538,232, forward strand.
TAACACAAGATTTGATTATGCACGGGTGGTTATGGGCTGTTGACATAGTCTTTTAACTTCAAAAAATCCGTTAAAAAGATCTAGTGGTGTTAATCACACGATCTAGGGGACCAATTTTGACCACCGAAACGAAAAAGTATACTACCAGGACATGTCTTATGCAGTAATTAAATTGTTGTGATATCGAGCACCAGTAACAGTCACTACTTAACCAGCCTCATTTTCAAAATGTATGGTCCAATGATGTCTCCAGCCCAAAATCCGCACCAAACAGAGACATTCCGAATCCCAAGCATGGCAATTTTGACGATTAACAATGCCATCAAGGTGAAAATATGCTGCATTGTTTAGGATGATTTGACCGAAAAATCGGCATCCACTTGCTGATGCTCAATAAAATTGATATTCTAGGATTTTCACCAAAACTCTCAAGCACTGCTGTTTCGATATTGATATTTGAACGGCTTGTTTTTAAACGGCCAGTGTGATAAGCGTCTCCAACTGATCTAGTCCCCCTACATTTTTAACAATCTCTTCACAGATAATGTTCAATAATGAAAACACGTTGTTGTATCGTGTAACGCATCATTTTTACTAACCCTAAACTCTCACCTGCAAATTATTTTTTTTTCAGGGTTACCAACAATTAACTACACAAATGGCAATTTACTGCACAAATTTTTTCTTTAAAATAAAGAAAGTCGTATTGTCCTATGAATAAAGATGACTTATTCAAAACGATTGTTTTTCTAAAAAAAAAACGTCTAGGTTCCCAAATTATATCCCCGCCCAAAAAAATATACCAAATTTATATGAAAACTATTTAAATTTGTTGCATACGTGTCCTAACAACTGCAGCGTTAACTTTTGGTTTGGATGATACTAATTATTAACTCGAGTAATGTTCAATTATTACATGTAGTCTGCATCTACGACTGTTTACTTTTTTTTTTTAAATTTTTGTATTAGACTGGTTTTTGACCAATAATTGAATGTTTAGATGGATGGTACGATTTAGTAACGGGAAAAATTATCAAAAACCGATTACCTATTGTATTCTATCTAGATGAAATCAGTCGATATTTGAAAGTGTAGTGCGAAATATGTATAAATTGTGTGTGTATATAGTTTTAACGCGTACGATAATTCGAAAAACTTTGTAAGCTTTTCATTTCGCGATTTTTTTATTTTATAAAGTGATAGTTTTTTTAATTATATGTTAATTAAAATTATGTGCTTTTTAATGAACAATTTCTCCAATTAAAAAATCAATTAATCCAATGAACAATTTTTTAAATGAAGAAAACTTCAGGTATGGATCAATTTTTTTTTTATTTTGTAAATGCGCCATTTAATTTTTTTTTTTTTTATGGATCGAACATTTTTTATTCGATTAATTTTCGTGATTTGATTAAAATGTTCATTACAATTTTCATATAAATATATTTTAATCATATTATAAGTTGTAAATTATGCGTTTTATATTATGGTGCGCAATTTTTTTTTTATCATTGATTTATTTAAGTAACTGTAGGAAAATATTTTTGTTGTTGTTTTATACATTTCAAACCTTGAAACCAGTTGCGTATGGTAGCAAATAATTTTTTTGGCTATACCGTTTAGCCAAAAAAATTATTTGCTAACCATACGCAACTGGTAGTTTTCTCAACAAATATGGATCAGCTGAGTTCTATTTAATTTTAAATGGTTTTTAGTACGATATTGTTTTGTTTTTTTTTTTTCATTTTTATTTTTTAAAAATTAATTTTTTAAACGATTTTATTTTATTTTTTATTTTTTAAATAATTAAGAAATTGATTTAGCCAAAATTTAGGTACGATTTTCTTTCTAATTTTTAGGATTAAAAAGCGCATTTAAATTTGCTTTTAGGAGTCGAATATCTATATATTTATAGACGTTCATATTTAGATTTAGGTTTTTTAAAGTAATTTAATTACTTGCTTTATTGAAAATTACTTGTTTTATCGAAAGTTAAAGACAATTATGCAGCTCAAAAGTATAATTTTTTTGGAAAAATTAATTTTGACCTGAATCCAAGTAAAGCTTAATTATTTTGTGCTAAAATGCGATATTCTAATAAGAACGATAAAAAAATGTTATCCTCTATATTAAAACCGTATGTACTATTGAGGAGTACATTCATATTTTGCGCACTCGCATTTATTTTTATTTTCGTTTTTCTGTCTATTCGTAAATAAATAAATTACGTAGTTTTCCAACTCTCATGCTGCATTAGCCAGGTTTATGCCGAAGACTTGAAATGAGTTGTCCCTGCGAATATACAAGTCCGTCCGAAAATTGTAACGTTTGAGTTCGAACGTCCATCTCAAATGGAATCATTAGAATTTTTGGCAGGAATACATCATCTCCTTTGTGTTTTCGAGTGCCATTGCACAGTCGTGGTGGATCAATGTTACGCAGCAAAGTAATCGAGATACCAATTTTTATTTGTAATTGGGATGGTGGGAAGCCTCCCACATTTGCATTCGTGACAGTAATAATATGTTCTAAGTATTTGTGAAAAATGCAATTGCTTAGTTTTTCCACGGTCGACGCGAATGCACAGAAGGCATTTGTGTTGCAGTTAAATACGCATATTTGTCGCTAATATCATTACTTTTACTTGACAACAAATTGATGAAAATTTAAAGCATTACATACAAATCATCTGCAGGTATATCGATCGTGGAATGAGTGGTAGTATTTGACGAAAATCCCCTGCCGATAAAATCAAAATACCTCCGAATGGTTTTGTGTTTTTATGTAAATCTTATATAGTAATTAATCAAGTGCTGTTGTATGCAAATTAAGTGGTAATTTCAGTGCCTAATTAGCTGTTTTTAATTTATTCAACAGGGGTTTTAAAATTAAAGAGATGACAAATGTTTTTCAAGTGCATCTATAGGAAATACAATCCATCGTTCCGATTATAAATCGCTGCTAAAGTGGAATTGTATATAGTTTAGTGCTGAGGTAGAGTTAGCGGCAATTTTTAGTGGCGAACTTTTGCTACAATTCTTCTTAATTTGCTATGAGATATGTCATGGCTGGTCAATTATGCATCTTGCAACGTTGACTTACAATGTGTGTAGCTTTCCAGAAACTGCAACTGTTGGCAAGCTTCGCGATATTTGACCATTTACTGTAAACGATTGAACGATGTAGGTCATCGTATACAATAATAATCAGCCGAATTCTTAAAACTTTTTCGACGTTTCGTTTCATGACCGATACTTCTGCATACAACATGTTTTAGCAAACATAACTGATGTGCATAATTAGAAAAATGATTTGTTGTTGTTGCTGCATGATTGGTGGAATAGGAAATCTGAATATGTCGTTCTTGTTGCACTTAATCGTATAGTCGTCCGAATCGCCCATGAAATATATCTGCAAGAATTATTGTCCTTAGTTTACGTAAAATGACAGTAATGCAGCTACAATGGTGTGTCAAAGTTGAGAACAAGCTATTAGGAACTTTTGCAATTAACTCGGTTGTTCGGCAAGGAGATATTCCCGATACTTTTTAATCTCATGTTAGAATTTATCTTTCGTAAAAGTAAAACACTCCAGGACTACATATTGTACCGTCAGTCCAACCAGGTTCTGGTATATGCAGATCAGGCAACAATGTAAAATAACTATTGGATCCACTTGTAAGATTCTCAGGTTCCGTTGAGCTCAAAATCAATGAGTCCAAAACAAAACATATGGTCACTGGTTGTAGAGACCAAGACCCGATTAATTTTAGTATTGGTGACCACACATTTGAAGGAGTGACAAGTTTCCGATAACCACGAATCCCTTGCCACTTATGATAATTGTATGAACGATTAAAGCACGTCTTGTCGCTGGCAATCGTGCTTTGTGCGCCTAACGTCCACTGCTAAAGTTAAAATACCTTGCAAATACCCACAAGCTGAAGTTGTACAATGGTTGATCAGAACCCGTTCTCATGTATGGATGTGAGAGTTCGATCCTGACGGATAAGTATGAAAGATAGTTAATGACATTTGAAGGAAGAATCATGCGCACGATATATGGTACCAAATGTGATTATGACGTCACAATAGCAATTTAATGGAAATTCCTGATCTCGTTCATAAAATAAAAGAACGGCGAGTACGCTGGCTCGGTCGTATTCTGCGAGCCGATCCTAAGCGGGTGGTGCAGTGATCTTTGAAAGAAGAGCCGCTATTTGGCATGCGCAGAGGTTGCTGTTGATGGTTCCTCAGGGTATAAAACGACTTCTATTTTTCGGGTTGAAACAATACGAAGAACAAGTCGGGATCAAACCCATTGGAGCCAGACTATTGACTCGGTATGGGTTATTAATGGCCTGTAAATATATATATGTCCAAGATCAAAATTTAATGATTCCGAAGGAAAAATACATTAGTGCTAAAATTAATACCCTATTCCCCTCCTTGTAGGTGGGGCGGAGGATAACTTTGAAATTAAAATAAGAACTCCTATTTTTATTGCAGATTCGGACTCTCCGACTAAAAATAGGTACGGAGGCGAGTTATTTCCTTTGGCGCAAATCGCCTAACCGGAAGTGGTAGATTTTTTATTTTTATTTTTAAATTTTTTTTATTTATTTTATTATTTTTATTTTTTTGTTTATTTTTTTATACAACATTTGGCACTTTACAGTTTTATAATGAATGCTGTACTTTTTGAAATAATTATAAAACTCGAAAAACTCCCTATGGAAGCAGCCAACTCCGGTTACTTTGATCTTGTAAATTTTTTTCGTAGAGAGCTTATTTTCCGAAATATAGTTGAAAGTTTCAGCTTAAAAAAAACACCCAATATATATATATATATATATATATATATATATATATATATATATATATATATATATATATATATATATATATATATATATATATATATATGTATATATATATATATATATATATATATATATATATATATATATATATATATATATATATATATATATATATATATATATACATTTATACATTTATATGTTGCCACGTTTACTATGTCCCCGTTTGATTCAATACTTAAAAATTTTGCCAAGTGTACCTAATATGGCTGCTTCTTTAAATATATTGTAAATTCAACGATTTTTTGTTTTGTGCCTCATTTCTAATTAATTGGAACTGCGCTTTCGCATCAGTTTCATGTTTAGATTGCTTTACTTGATATAAACTTAAATAAATTACAAATAAAACAGTGCTCTTTATAACAATTAGAGTTATGTATAACAGCTAGGTTATTTTTCCTAATTATAGTATAGATTTGAATATGATTAGATTAAAGAATTAACATTTTTTTAAATTAGCACTATTGAGGGTTACGATAGCATAATTATGTATATTCACATAATTATATTACCGTGTTTACTCAATACCAATACGTAATGTTATACTGTTAATGTTAAGTGTGTATATTATATTTTAAACGTAAATAAATCAAATTTGTTATAATTAATTGACTTAAAAATAAACATGTCCAATCAAACATTTTGTCTTTGCATACACATAACTACCACAGCATTGATATATGATACGAAATTAAATAAAGATTAAATTTTAAATTCAAATTTAAAAGTTTATCAAAAAAATTTTTACGCGGATCCTAATAAATTTTTCACTCAAGTGAAACAAAATATTTTGTTATCTCCAAAAAAATAAAAATAAATTTAAATATTTTATACAAAATAAAAAATCAAGAATTTGTAATTGCTGAAATAAATTACCGACAGGCAAGAAACATCCGAATCTGGTATATTTTATTACATATATTAGGATGTTCATGAGCATATTTTAACGATCGCACATTTTTGTATAATACATTTTCGCACCCTCGTATATAATCAACTAACACCGTTTGCCGCCATATTTTAAATAAGAGAGATGCTGAACACGTTATACATGTAACGCAAGGTTGATTATAAACCGTAATAACATCAAATATATCAAAAAGCATGAGAGAAACATTGCGCGAATTTAACAAAAAAAAAAAAAAAACCCAAAATAGCATTTCCAAGTTTTTTTTTTTTTTTTGTGAAATAATTCAGTCAGCAACAGTAGTGTTGAATAACAATATTTTATTTTATTCTAATATAAAAAAAAAAAATAATCATATAGACTTCAAAGTTATTGTCAAGATTATTATTATTATTATTACTATATTATTATGTTACTATTACAATTGTTATTCTACTTCTTATTATTATGCTATATAATATATTCGTTATTTATTATTCTGGGTTTCTTTTGATTTATTACGACAAATTATTATTAAGAAACGAATTTGCACTTTATTTATTATGTTCTGAGTATTGTGTTATGCGAAACTTTAAAATAAAAACTAAACTAATAATACAATTTTGCTTACAATAATATATTATATAAAAAAAAAAATATAACATATAAACATACATTTTTGTGAGGTTGTGTTTTTAATGTAATTCATTTGCATATTTTTTATGTTTATATTCAACAGAAGGAACATATAGAAAAAAACACAATTTGATAATTTTTTTGCTGTTCTGGTAATGGTACTGTTTGTTTTTTTTACTTGATGCTTATTTTTCATAGGAAAATTATGTAATTTGAATTGAATTAAAATAAAAAACCGACAAAATAAATTATTTTCTGGATCAATTGAGTTTTGATTTAGCTTCACATGTTTTTAGACAAAACAATTTTTGGTAAATGTTATTGTATACGAGTATATGTATGTAGCAATTATAAGAAAGTAAAGGGAGTGTATATAAGTAACAATGTTAGTAATGAGTAAAACTAGTAATGACTGGTGACCGAATTATGTGTAAACAAACTTTCGTTGGGCTGACCACCTAAATTTACTTAGAATTTACTTTGACATCTTTAAAATATATTAAAAGAAAACTTTATATATATATATATATATATATATATATATATATATATATATATATATATATATATATATATTTATTAAATTATACGATGATCATAAACTAAACAATATTCTAATTACTGTTGAATTCGAATAATGCTTGTATGATTACGAATTTACATATTTTTAAATTATATTATGTGTAAAATACAGCAAAAGATAAGAATAATTTCTGAATGACATATTCAAAACATTTTTTTTTCTATAGAAATCATGCTACTACATAAAATTCTAAGGCAGCATTAATTTTTAAAATTAATTAAAGCAAAATAGGAATTACCAAGTTTTTTGACATAGATGTCTCGTCTGGAATAGTGATATTATTCGAGTTTGGCGTTGAGTGTAGAGATACATAGCAAATATAGTTTAATTTTTTTTTGTGTATTTAGTAAAATTTCAACTTGAATTTTTTGTGTAATATATTTACGCCTTAAACTGCTATCCGATTAAAAAATCACTTAAATTAAGTGATTTACACATCAACCTTTTTTCTTCGGTTCAATCATTTTGAACATTTTCATTTGATTACTAAAATTTATCGGTTATTCTGTATTAAAACTTTCAAAGATTAAAATAAAATATTAAGCCTTTCTTTTCTAAACGTTCAATAATATTTTCAACATTTTGACATTACATTTCTGATATTTTAGAAAATCTTCGCCGCAGATCAACGGCTTTTTGTGTTGTCAATCATTGTATATCTTTAGTTTTTCATAGTTGATTAATAATCTGTCCTTCCTCATAGTTGCTAATATCGATTTCATCGGTTTCAATAAGGTTCTTTGTGGGCAAACTAGGCCTTACTTTTAAACGAATAATAGTAAGGCATAATTAAAGCAGTGTAAATAGTAAATCTTGATTATTTTGTCCTTAACCAAGTTTTTTTTTCATTAAACATATTGTCCATAGGGATAACTGAATGGCTTACGCCACGACAATATGGTGGGTTAAAACCTTTTGTTAACATTAATATTAAGTGTAAATAATTTACAGTAATTATTACATGTGTCTCTTGGCTGACCAGCTATATACAACGATGAAATATATATGTATTAAATATATATTTTTTTTTATTACAACTGCCTATATGGCAGTTGTAATAAAAAAATAATTATTCTTGAATCTGTTTAAAAAGAAACTAAAATCAGCTTACTGTTATTTTATAAGTCTTAACCAATGTTAATACTTATTATTAGTGTGCGCTATTTACTTAATTTATAAATTCAATAGTCCAAGTGGATCAGCTCTTCTCAGTCGTCTGTATCTCAGTTGTTTTGGAATGTCCCGGACCAAAGCATTGGGATATTTCTCTAATTTTGAACAGCATCTCGAACTATAGGTTCTAATTGTATCTTTAATGGTTAAAATACCGAGGTCATGATGTATGTTGGTGTTTCGAATATACCAGGGAGCATTCGTCATCCTACGAAGTATTTTTGATTGTGTACATTGCAAAAATTCTCTATTTGATGCGCTGATGGATCCTCATAACTAAATACCAAATGTCCATATGGGCATAAGTATCGCTTTATATAGTAAAACTTTATTGTCAAGTGATAGTCTTGATTTTCTTCCTATTCGCCAATACATCTTAGCAAATTTTATTTTTATTTCATTAAGCTTTGCTTCTATATGCTTTTTCCATGTCAACCTTCTGTCCAGATGTAACCCTAAGTATTTGACACTAGATTGCTGCGGAATAGTTACACCGTTCAATTTAACTTGTGGGGAGGTGAGTTTGTTAAGTGTGAATGTAACATGTGTTGATTTATTTTCATTGACTTTTATTCGTCAAGTCTTTAGCCAGTTTTCAATTTTATTCAGATGATTTTGCAACTGCGTTGAGGCAGTTTGAGGATTTTTACAAGACACTAATATGTCTGTATCATCAGCAAATGTTGATATTATAGCTTCATTGCAAATGGGGAAATCGGCTGTATACAACAAGTATGAAATTGGTCAAACTTCCTTGTGGAACACCTGCGCTAATATCATTTAAACCAAGTATTTCCTTTGAAGAAGATAGTTTTCAAGAACTACATGGAACTGCTTCGGCAAAAGTTCTTTAACTTTGTATATTAAACCTTTATGCCAAACTTTGTCGAAGGCTTGTGCAATATCCAAGAAGACAGCAGAACAATATTTTTTTTCTTCGAAAGTGAGTTTGATTGCGTTAACAATTCTTTGAACTTGCTCTATAGTGTTGTGCTGTTTCGGAAACCAAATTGGCGATCTGGTATAATATGCCGTTCTTCTAGTACTGGTTTCAGTTTCCTTAGTAACAATTTTTCAAATAGATTTGATTTCGTGGAAAGCATGCTTATTGGACGATATGATGAGATTTGTGTCTCATCTTTTCCAGGCTTATGTATCATTGTAATTTGCGATATCTTCCATTTTTGAGGAATGTAACCAGCTCTCATGATTGCGTTGAAGATGTACATTATTAGTTTAATGCATTTGTCTGGTAATTCTTTAACCATTTTCCCGGTAATAAGATCATGTCCTGGTGCTTTTTTCGGACTTATGCAGTTTTTTATTGTGCTCTTAACTTCTCTCCACTTGAACTTTATAGGTTTAAAATTTGGATCATTCACCGTTTGGTTTGGTAGCATGTAGTTGTTAACTTGTTCATGTGGTGAGAATATGCTTTTTAGATGAACAGCGAAAGCATTGGCTAAAGCATTGGGCGAACACGAGTTTGCCGGCCTCTTAAAACTTTTAGTAGCTTTCCATAAGGAATAGTCTGTTCTCTCTGTTGCCGAGAGTTCACTTAAATAGTTTTGGATACCTTAATTTTTTTCTTCCCTCAGAGCTACTTTCAGGGATTTAATTGCTCGATTTAATTTCCATTTTAATATCGACGATCTTTGCTGCTGCCACTGCCGTCGAATTTTTCGCTATTCTTGTATTCTTGGATGTTTTTAGGAAGTTTATTAACTTTTTCAAAAATACTGATGTTAGGTGTTGCTTTTTTTGCTGCTACTTCCAGTAGATCTCTGAGGTAGGCTTCTGCTGCATCAATATTTGCTGGTGTGCTAAGAGGAATATCGAGGAGGCAATTCTCTTCAATTTGTCTACTGTATTGATCCCATTTAGTTTTTTTATTTGTCAGGCGTTTCAGTGCTTCAGTCTTTAGGTCATCAATACCCACTGTTATAATTACTGGTGAATGATCGGATGATAAATCGTAACAATCTGTTGCCATAGCATTTGTACGTGCAATGACTTTAGCTATACAGAAGTCTATTAGATCAGGTATTTTCTTAGATAGATAATCCAAACAAAGTTCATACATAGCTTCATAGAGTTAGTTTCCTTTCGGAGTCGTTAATCTTGAACCCCATTGAGTATGTTTTGCATTATAATCACCTCCCGCAATGAATTTATTGCCTAGATGGTTAAAATAATCTAGGAAATGTTTCTTTTTTATTGCGTGTTTCGGTGGGCAATAGACTGATGATATTACACAGTTTCCAGACCATTCCTCCAGGCAGATATTTGTCGCTTGGATATGATCTTAGTCATATTTCTCAAGTTCAAAGTGTTTTAGTCTTCTTTTAATCAACACAGCTGTACCACCATGTGCTCTACCATCAGGATGTTTAGTGTCGTATACACTAAACATCCTTTTGGTGAAGAGTGTTTCTGATATTAACATTATGTCAATATTGTGCTCGATAAGGAATGCTGGCACCTTGTGTTTGGCAAGGCCGTTTGCATTCCATATGGCTATTTTGAGGACAGTCATTTTTGGTTTTTCACTACTAACTGCATCAATGTGTTCATATTTTGCATCATTAGATCCATGGTTCTCTCCATCATTGACATAAAGCTTTGCATCATATCTGTAAGCTTGTTTAACGCAGTTGAGTAGTAAATATATAACCTAAAAACGTTTGCAAAAGAGTTCAGTAAAGGGTCAACTCTGGCCTGTGATTCTGTTAATTTTTGAGTACATCACGTAGCCGGTTTTAATTTATTTTTCAGATTTTTGTAATGCATCAATTTTTATGTTAGCCAAAAGTACTGAAAAATACACCATTAAATAAAACACAAACTGTTTGCATTTGTCAAGCTGTTTTTTATTGAAAGTAGAAAAATAGTTGAAAAGTAACTTTAATGCAGTTATTTAGATCAGTAATTGTTGGTGGTTTGTTTGTATACGCAAAAAACTACAAAAAAAAACTATAATTTCTATAAAGTCTACACAAAAAAGCTCGCAAACAAAATCTAATTGTGTACTGTTAGATGTAGATCACCCCGCTTCGGATGTCAATTGACATTTACGCATTTCGTAAAATTACACGTTGAGGATATTTTTGAATTGTGTGACATGTAACGCCGTCAGTAATCACATTTGCAGCACCATTTTCGAAAAAAACATGGCCCTAATATTTTTGGGGGTATAGGCATGTTTTCTGAATAACACGAAAATTTTTACTTCTTGTCCATTGTTATATGAGAATTCATATCACAATGGTGATCTTCATTGTGAGAATTCAACCAAAATAGGCCTAACATAAGCTCTAATTAGTTAATGGATTTCTAATTGAGTAAAATATGAGTTACCACGTCTTATGAATCTTAATTACGGACTTAGTTTTTTTGAAATTGGAAATTTATTATTTCTAAAGATAAATTAAAATTGTTAAACCTAACGATCTAAGAGAGGAGGTCTTATTACTAAGAACATCGTTTATTTGGAATATAATTTTGATCTTTAATTTTGTGGATTAAATTCTAAATTATAACCATTCAAAATATCTAAAAGGCTTAGAATTTCATTAATTTTAACTGTTAAACTCATTAAAAGCAGACTCAGTATATTCTTTAGCAAAAAAGTGAATATCACATAATGCCAATAAAAAACAATTTCATTGAAATAATTCTAAAATAAGGTATCGTCTCATTATATAATTCTATTTCAACTCAATAAGAGATCTATCTAGGTTTAATGACGGAATCTTAGTGATCAGATGCCATCTATATCATATCTCTTAGAAATATTTAAAGAGACGAATGTTCGTCTGAAAAACGTATTTTACGAAGCCTATATATTGGAAGTCTGACTAAAGTAAATATCTGTCAATCTAGTTTATATAAGGTGTAAATTCCCTATAGATTTCATTACTCTAGATATGGTCGACAACAATAAGCAATTAGGCGATAATTAGAATGATAGATTTTATCACTTTTTAGGAACTGGTTAGTAATTTAACTAGTATTCTTGTAAATATTGGACGCAGTATAGCCCAATTTTCGTTGAAAAACAGAAATGCAAATCATATCGTCTAGCTAATATCGCTTTATAAACTATGACAGAAATTAAGCATTCTAATTGAACTATATTACGGTTGTTTTTAACTAAGCAAATTATTTTTAACAAATTATATATTACAAACCGCGCATGACACAATCACAAATGTTTGTATCATTTTATAACCTGCTGGTAATACTATATTCATTAAAAATTGAAAATAAAATTAGCAGTTTTTCCTTTATACATATAACCTTATCGTAGCTAAAAAATCACAACTCATAAATTTAGTCATAAAAAAAGTCATTTTCCTAACCTAAATAATATGCGACATACTGTTGTAGATTGTATGTAAATATACATAATATAAACACTAATGGTAATTTATTTGATTGATTTTTTGTTTCTGATAACATTACATAATTTATAATTTTACAACATTATAACGCAGGGAAATGAAATTATTAATTGAATTTAGTATAATGGCTATACAAAAAAAAAATGTAATTTAATTTGTTTAGCAAAGTTATGCTCAATTATCTTTTTTTTTTTCTATAAACTAATCATACTAAAGCACTAGTGTCTTTTAAAATATTGAAACGTTTTTATGATTTGTCGTTTATATACGTATACGATTTATGTACTTTCGTCGTTACACTGTGGATTAATTCGTCTGTAGTCATCTTTAATCACAAATATATCACATTTTGTCCTTACCTTTCATATAAACCTAGCACCTTTTATAATACTCGTTCACATCAAAAATAATAACTAGGATGATATAAGAAAGTAACACGAATACCATAATAATAAAATTGTTGTTATCAACAAAATAAAAGAAAACAGTAATAATACAAAAGCTTTAAGAAGGATTTAGTTAGAGAGAATAAAAGAATGTAAAAGTTTAGTTGGAATAAAGCAGCACATAGCTATATACATATTTTCTATACTGTTAGCGATTGTCTCTCAAACACAATGTGTGTGTACGTTTATGTTTATAAAGATGGATCCGGGTGTATGATGTATTGAATTCAGTTTTGGCAAAATGAAATATATCCGACGACGACGACATGTCTTTATGTTTATAATAATATGAAAAGTAACATATTTTGATAGAGAGAACATATATAATACATATCCATTTTATATGTATTTGGTTGGATACATACATAACTGAAGGAACAACCATAAAAATTCTTTTATACAAACAGACTGAGTGAATAAATGACTTTTAATATCCCTTTTTTATGTGTGCGTATATGTATATAAAATTGTTACTTTTATTATTTTTACATAAGTCTATATATAAGTATGCCTTCCTGCCAAATGAAAATGTAAAAAAAAAAATTAATTTTCTTATATTTTTATTTTTGTTTAATTAAATGGTTTTGAAATAATTACAACATTAATTTATTTTGTTTAAATATATGAGTATGTAATAGCATAAGACGTAAAAAACATACCCTAATGAATATATGTATCCGTAAACATAACACTAACATTATATAATATAGAAGAACGAGTTGTTTTAACGTGCTGCTCGACAAAATAAATTAAGTTATATTAAAGGTTTATATAAGAATGTTGAAAGTCTCCAAAAAAGTTTGATATTCTATTATTGGTGATATCACAAATGTAAAAATTTCGTTCAAATAACTACATATTACATTTGCTTAGTCATTCATAATAAAGTAAAATTACTAAAACAATTTCCTTCTTACAGTATCCAAACAGGAAATTATTGATTTTTAACCATTGATTAAATAACTTACAAGATAAAATGACGTCGGCAAAAACTTGCTACGCAATCACATGGTTTGGTGATAAACATAAATTATCGTTATAATTGAATGTCATGAATATATACGATAAGATCTGATGAAATAATAAATAAGACAATTTAGTGTCCTCACCCCGAAATATCTAATTACTTTTCTGGTCAATCATTGTCTTGTTAACATCAAAAAATTAATCTATTGTTGCTTCAAATTTTCTTTGTTTTTTTTTCAATGATCAAATTAATGTTTATAATTTGTTTTCTTCTTAGTTTAAATTTTCGCATATTATACACATTTCCCAGGTAGGTATAAACAGTTTTCTTTCGTTTTTTATGTTTTATTTCTTCTTTGTAATCTTTATCTAGTTGTGGTTATTCTGAGAATGTCAAAATAATAAAAAAAATCATTTGAAATAAAATCTTAAGAGTAAATGTATTATTTTTTTTTTGTTGCTGCTGGTATTGTGCGTGCTTACTGGAGTGTGTGTGTCTTAATAGAAAATTCTAGCTATTCTATTATTCTATAGCTTATAATTAGGTTTGCAGAAGAAAAACAATTACCTTCATCTTTTTTAATAATTTTTGCTTTCCAAAACCGGGATTGGGTTTATTTTGTATTTGTATGGTACTTTATAGTCATTACTTTACAGTACTTTATAGTCGATATTTATATTGATTTTTCGAATTTGGTATAGCTGTTGTGTATTTGGTTGTTGAATAAAATTTCACTTGTTATAGTAAAGGCAAATGGTTTCCGGCTGCGTTCTTTGTGTTTGTCGTTATTAAATTGAATTGTTTATTATGCAGCATTGATGTGAATATTTTTTTTTTGTTCATTTTGGCGTTTTCCACGGAATTTTCATTTTTATTCATTTTGAGATTGTTGGATTATTTTATTTTGGTGTAGTTTGCTTTATAAAATACACCACAACGGTTAGGTTCCATTTATTTATTTATTGATAGTAAAATAAAATATTTTTAGTATTTTAATATTAATTAGAGTGGAATTTAAAGAATTATAAAATTAAATCTTTTTCGTTTTGATATAATTTAAAAATTGTACGCTTAAATTATTCTTTAACTGAATTATTTATATTAAGGCAAACCCAACTAAAGGAGCTGAATCTCATAGTTTAACGACTTCGGTTAAAATTCTTTAGGGTAATTGGCTTCTATGCGGTACTAGTAATTTATATCACATTTTAGTAAATATGTCAAAATATTGATGTTTATATTTATCTATAAATAAGAATTCCAAAATATGCATACAGGGTCAGCTTTGGTTAGTGGCTACACGGAAAAAACACGTTATTAACCATTGTGAATTTTTATGTATATACTCTCCTTTACATTGGTGCCGTGGCCATATTTATATTTTTAAAAAATGTTACGATTGCTAATCCGGTTATATAGTGATGATAACACTATAAACTGCGGTCCGGAGTTCGACCCCGCCGCTGACCACTTATTTTTGCTTTACTCAATATAATTGAAAATTTTGCTACCAATTCAGTTACCCCCCAAAAACAGTGAAAATACTTAAAGGTCCCGGGTTTCCAGAGATTGAAAAAAGATTATATACATGTTTTTAGCAATGAGTGAAAAAAAGAACATGATAAATGATCAGCTACTGAAAATAAAACCTCTTGAGATTAAGTTGTGGTTTTTCCGCCAGTCAAAGCTTTATAAATAGTTTCAAGAAATGCCATGAAATTCGTATGAAAAGAATTTCAGGAGAAAAATTATCTTGTTCATATGAAACAATAATTAAAAATGTTCACTAGGCATTTACAAGACAAATGGAAGGATTAATTTTGGTCCCGGAACAAATTTATAATGCAGACGAAACTTCTTATGTATATAAAAATTTGGATAATCGGACATGGGTTACAGTCAATGAAAAAAACTGCACCGGGAAGGAAAAATTCAAAAGAAAGAATGCTGATAATGCCCTGCTGCAATGCAAAAGGATCACATAAATTGACTTTAATGATGTTTAGAAAATAGGAAAAATGGAGGCCGTTTAAAAATTGGGACATGCTTTATTTTAAGGCATCCAAAAATTCATGGCAAACGTCATCACTATTTAAGAATTGGTTTTTCGACCAATTTGTTCCAAGCGGACGACATCTTTTTAAGGAAAAAACTTTACCAGAAAATGCAATTTTACTGATCGATAATTGTACTGCTCATGGAACAGAAATGATGCTAACGATGGATGATGGAAATTTTAAAGTAATGTTTTTCCCTCCTAATACCACTGCAATCCTGCAACCATTAGACCAACAAATCATTCAAAATATGAAACTTCGGTATCGAAAGAATTTATTGCTAGATCTTGTAAGCAAACCAGGAAGTAAATAATTGCTGAATTGAAACAAATAAACTTAAAAGATGTTTTAAGCTTCGATAGATGTTTCGATTTCAGTCATTCGATCAGGATGGAAAGTTCCTATCAAAGTTCTATAAAAGTGTTATAAGTAATTGAGTTTATCTGAAAAACATGTCCAATGTTATATATTTTGTTTTGTTGTGGTGGTTAAGATCAAACCATTATTTCATAAGACATAGATCTAAGTTAATTTTGTTTATAGTAAATTTTACAATATATCAGATGTGTACATGATTAAATATTTGATTAAATATTTGAATCTGTCTATGCAAATTAATAAAAATTGCATCATTTATAAATATAATAAATAGGGGAATACCTCTGTTCAACTCACCAGCTCTACTACTCCAGTCTCCAATTTTTACTAATTGCTATTTATTAAAAATATAAGAATAAAACAACTCTGTTAAACATCCGTAAAGCCTAACTTTTTCAATTGTATCATTATGATATCTAATTTGATTAGAATCGAATGGGTTTCTTCAGTCAGATTAAGACAAGCGGCTGATGTACTGGGATTTGTTGTAAAATCAAACTGAGTACTCGCATGATTTTGTTAGATAAAAGAAAACCACCGCGTCTTTTCAAAATAACTCTCAAATATTTTTTAAATGCTCGG
Organism: Tipula confusa; assembly: GCA_963556175.1. Lineage (NCBI taxonomy): Eukaryota > Metazoa > Arthropoda > Insecta > Diptera > Tipulidae > Tipula > Tipula confusa. The sequence continues at coordinate 149,555,225 of OY744477.1, forward strand.
CAAAACGGAAATTGGGCTATAGTTAGCAAGATCCATCTTATTACTAGTTTGACAAATAGGAATGATTTTGGCCAATCCTACTGTGCTGGGATCTTAGAAATTTTCCTGAACGGCTCATTAACAAATTTTGTTATTATACAGGTATAACATAATTTTTAAGAAATTTTACAGAATTTTTGTCTTTCCCCGGTATTTTCTTTCAAAACAAGTAGAATATTTTTAATTTCTGCATCACAAATCGATTTCAATGTAAAAATAACTAATATCTTCCAATATGAACTGTGCCATTATTAAAATATTGGTAAAATCGCTGATAGACTGTCTGTTGTCTGGTTATTACATAAGGTCCACTTTATATATATATATATATATATATATATATATATATATATATATATATATATGTATATATATATATATATATATATATATATATATATATATATATATATATATATATATATATATATATATATACATTTTTTCTGTTTTATCCTGCGGTTTCTATTGTAATATATAAACTATTTCTAGATACAAGTCCTTATCTATACAATTTATCTATATTTTAGCAATATATTCATTACATTGCTTTTTTTTGATCCATTTGATTTTCCTAGCGATACTACATTTATGACATGTACACCTACCGATATCCGAACAACGATATCCTTTTCTTATAAATATTTTGATTGTCAAAAATATGTAAAAGCAAATATATACGAAGCAAAAACCCTGGAAATCTCTGTAATAAATTCGATTAATTGCATACTAATGAAAAACAAAAAGAGAAAAACAAGGCCGTGGCGTTGCTGAAAGAAAGAAATTCAGACTGGCCCGGGTTTTATTTTTATTTTAAAATTCGTAATGATGCGGTTTTTCAACAAGCAAATGGTTGTCTATTAAGTTATTATCAACAACTTTATAATACTAAGATGTGTCATATCATATAATATAAAGCAAAATTAAAAAACGAGGGGTACGCTAATTTAGACTAGGGGTATTAATTGTCCGTAAAGTTAAACATTGTAGAGGAATACAAATTTTACGATTTCGATTGTCTTATTATATTTCGGAAGTTCCACTATATAAACCCTCTTATGATACCTCTATATAATTATTTAGTTCAGAACTCAGCCGCTTAGTTTTAAAGCATTTTTCAATTTATGGCGAAATTGCATTGATGTCCAACAAATTCGGCTGGGATAGTGATAATAATTAGCAGGTTTGGTTATGTGTGGTGCAAGCTTCAAAAAAGCTTGGAGATGAAGTCAAGATATTTAAATTTCTTCAACACAAACCATAAACAGTAAAACAAGTTAGTACAAAATGTATTTCAATGTACAGGGTGTCCGCCGGGAAGGTATACTACTGTTTGTTTATAATTTTTGATTAAATGAAAGAGAATGGATCTTATATTGATAAATGTTTTATCACAACTTAGCCTCACAAATGCGAGCCCTTTTGAGCACATTTTTCATTACATTCTCACACATTTCACGCGGTATTTCATTAATTTCATCACGAATATTTTGTTTGAGTTGCTCAAGTGTTTCTGATATCCCCACAAAAAGAAGTCCGGAGCAGTCAAATCAGGCGACCGTGGAGGCCAATCAACATCACCATTTTTTGAAATAACTTGTTGTGGAAAGAGGTCTCGCAGTAATTCCATTGTAATCTTGGCTGTATGCGATGTGGCACCGTCTTGTTGATACCACATGTTAATCAAGCCCACAGCATACAGTTGTGGCGTTAAAAAGTTTTCAATCATATCACGATATCGCTCCCCATTCACAGTTACCGTTACGCTGTTTTGATTTTCAAAGAAGTAAGGTCCAATGATTCCTCCTGACCAAATTGCACACCAGACTCACTTTTAATGGATGTAAAAGTGACTGATGAATAATTTGAGGGTTTTCCATTGCCCAGAACCGACTATTCTGTTTATTCACATATCCATTTAAATGAAAATGTGCCTCGTCACTCATTATGATTTTTTCATGAAAATTGGGGTTGTCATGGGCGAGCTGTAACATCCTATTAGCATATGTACGGCGGCGTAAATGGTCTTGTGGAAGAAGCTCTTGTGTCAACTGAATCTTAAATGGAAACAAATGCAAACCCTTGTGCAAAATTGTGGCCAAACTTGTTCTTTGAAGAACAAGCTCCTGAGCACGGCGTCGAATTGAGGTTGATGGATTGTTTTGAACACTTTCTTGAGCAGCAGTAATGTTTTCAGCCGATCTTGCAGTACGTTGTGGCCCATGCTTGGGCCTATCACTTACAGACCCTCTTTCTTCGAAATCATTCACTACACGATAAAAAGTGCGTTTTGTTGGCACGTTGTTTCTCCCTAAAATTTCACGTAACTTTCTCATCGTCACAGTAATCGATGATTGATTTTGATAAAATGTTTTAACGATTAAAACACGTTGGTTTATCGAATATTTTTCCAAAATAAATTTGCCACGTGTCTACTTCACGACTGCCAAATATGAACTGTCAATACTAACGTTTACCAAAATGGCGGCAAAACAAAGTAGTATACCTTCCCGGCGGACACCCTGTATTTAAAAATTCGGTTTGTTTTTTTTTTTTTTGTTTCCAGCACTGCTTCAAGTTCAAAATCGGTAATTTTCCCAGGAGTACCCAACGATGGCTGATTGGAAAGATTAACCCAGAACTAGTTTAACATAGACAAAGAAAATAAATCTGCAAGTATTTTAACTTGTTGTCTATCTAAGCTTATATGACGAAAACCACCAATCTGTATCGAAGATAAATCGTTTTTATTAAAATTGAATAAATTTTTCTATATTTTTATTCTTAATATTCATAAAATTTATATTTTTCGTTTTCAAAACCATTTGATTAAACTTAGCCAATATTTTTTTATACGAATAAGATATCTTAAATTCTTAAAGAGTTCTGAATTTCGTTTCGATATTTTTCTTTTGCATTTACTTATCGTTAAAAGTATTGAAATGTAATAAATTGAATATTTTATAAGAAATAATATAAAAAAAAATATATAAAAGACGAAACAATTTGATTCTATATATATACAATCTATATATATATATATATATATATATATATATATATATATATATATACGACTATACGTAATACGTATATAAAGTATAAGATTCATTTAATTGGAAATAATTGAAGTTATCAAGAAATATATATTTTCGGTGCTCTCTTGTTGTTGTTGTGTCATTATTATTGTTATTGAGCTTTTTGTTGTAACATTTTCTGTACCGGGAAATTCTTTTTTGAATACTCTTGTTGGTATTATTATTTATTTACAACAAAATTATTGAGGTAATTTTTCTTAAATAATAAAAGGGTAATGCAAACAAAGTTGAATTGAAAAAGATATTTTTCTCAATTTTTTAGGTTTAGTTTTTTCTGTTGATTTACCAAATATAATTATAAACAAATAACACGTAAAAATAATTATTTATTTTTATGAAACTTCCAATTTTTCTATTATATATACAATAAATAGCTACTTAGCTATGTTGCTTCCAGGGTTAAATGAATCTGAATTATTTGTCATGTTATATTTTATAATAAATGATTTGCGGAATATCAAATCAATTTTATTTATTCGATTTTATATTATTTTAAATTATATTAATAAAAATCCATCAATAGGGGTTAAATATTATCATTTTGTCAGCGCATTTAAAAAACTTTTTTCTTGTTATACTGTGATTATTTTAAGTGAGATTGATGTCGAGTTTCATGTGTTGGCTTTGATGTATGGCTGCATGTGCGTATATTGTTTATATTAAATTTGTATACGGTAAAATGAAATCAGTTGTAATTCTTGGAAAGTGAAATTCAAAAGTGAGACAGATTTTTACTCCGTAATATACTTTACGATTTCGTTTACATTATGTTCTTCGATTTACGTAATTTTTTCTGTATTCAATCGGTTTTGTTTGTAAAACAATATGATGAGCTCATTTATCAATCTAAATACAATTTTCCCTAATCAAGTAATTATTGTATGAAACAAAATTAAAGCTAATAAAAACAACTGCATTTTAAACATTATAAACTGTTAAATTAAAATAATTCAGATTGAACATTTACAGTATACAACTATACATTATACGCTTTACAAATTTCATGAAATTAAATATCGTTTTTTTTTTACACTAATTGGTTATATTTTGCGAACAAATTTCCCGTCGTCACAAATATTTTATATCAACCGAGTATGATCAATTATACGATGTTAAAAATGATAGGATTTTTATTTTCTATTTCGCGTCTAGACAATTATAATTAATTACATATTGCGAGCGACTGTATTTCAAAAGTATACACAAAATTGTATTCTTAAATGTATATACAGAACAAGATTTTAAGTCTTTTGTATCTTGACACAACATGAACTATACTATACTATATATTGCTATATTTACAATTTTTGTATACTTGTATACCCAAACTGATGATTCGCTGTCTTAGCATATAAAAGGGTAAACATGAAAAATAAACAGAAAACTCAACACACAAATTTTAATTTTTAATAACAAAAAATTTAGAAAATTTCAGTAAAATAATAATATTTAATATGAAAATCCGAAAAGTTGTTGTGTTGTACAACACAGTAAAATAAAGAAATATAATCATGAAATGATAACAATGATGTTGCATAAAATGAGTTGAAATTCAGTGTAGTCCAAAATATGAGACCATTAAAATTATTAAAATTATTCCCAGTTCAATTACAAGGCTGAATGAAGTTGATGAAAATTAATTAATAGCGTCAACTGTAATACGAATAAAAAAAACGTTAAATATGTACGTTTTTCCACAAAAAAAATAATAATAATAATAATAATCAAGATAAACTTTTCATTTCATTTGCTCTCGTATCTGCGTACTATATTTATTTGTTTGTGTTTGTTTGTTAATTAGCATTTTCTGTTATTTCCTTTTTTTTTTTTTGGACAAGTCACAAAATTTTTTCTTCAATTTCCCGAATAATAAAAGGGAAACAAACACACAATAGCAACGAAAATATAAAAATGTTTATATAAATTTATAGTCTAATTTGTTATTGAATTTCGAATTACTAATATAGAGAGGAAAATTGTGAATTTTAAAATTAATTTCGTTTTTAACAAATTAAGATAAATAAAAAATTAATTTTCACTTCATTCTCAATATTTTATCTATTTTCTTCGTCTTGAAATAAGATAAATATAGCAAACAAAAAAAAACTAATAAATCAAATTATATATAATGGAAAATAAATTTACCATGGTTTGGTGAGTAAAATTTAATTTGTTTATGGTATTATGCAGATAAAATATTGGAAATTATTTCTTAAGCTTATATTAAAATGAAATGCAGATAATAAACAAACGTTTTTCTTAGTTCGCTATATAGGTAAAAACTTCCGTCGTTGTTCAATTCCCAGAACGTTGTAATTATAATTAAATGTAGATTCGAATTTTATATTAAAATATTTTTTTCTATATAAAGTTAATTCTAGAAAAATTGTCTTAAAATTAATATTATATTATAAGCTCATTCACTCGCAAGAGACTTTTGTACAATAGGATTTTAAATTTTTATATAATTCAAAATATTCCTCGAATTTATTTTTCAGTTGAAATAAATAACAGTAGTGTTGTTATTTATACTTAATTACGGAAATAAAATAATCGATATTCAAATAATGGCGGTGACCATACCGATATTGGACTGTCGATGACTTAAAAAAAACGGATGAATTACCTCAATTTCAGCTCGAATGTTGTTGTTCTGCTTCGTGAATAACATAAGAATTCTCCGCTCGCCAAATTTGAAAATTTTGCTTATTGACTTACCCATTAAGAAGAAAATGAGCTTCATCGCTAAAGATAATTTTTAATGAAAAACCTTTATGTCATTCAAGCATCCAATTATCAATAAGACGACGATTTAAATGATCTGGTGCAAAATGCGTCGTAATTTGGTTCGTGAAATGTTTAGTTCTTGTGAACGATGCCTGATTGATGTGCTTGGTTAATTACGAACACTTAAACTAACAGCTGCCACTGCATAAGTAGTACGAACTGGATAAACGTGTTTTTTAACGTGTCAAAGGATTTGTTAAACCAGATAACATTAAGTACTAAAATTCATTGATTCAAAAAAAAAAAAAGGACCAACTCTACCACAAGTATTTTTCACTCTATCACATGTTACGTATATAACATCACTGAGTTTGGTCATATTAGCCTATATTTCAACTACCCTTTATGGTGTTCCATTCAAAACTGTATGAAGCATAGAAATCAGCTTTTTGTGCGAATCTTTTCTATATTAATAGGGCGCCAAATTGAAACATATGTAAAGGAGCATTAATTACACAGTTATCTATGTTCAAAACCAATTAATTTTATTACTTTCCTAACATTTGTTGGTTTTTGTTTAAATTTTTATCTAATTTGGTTAAATTTTGAAAACCGAATTGTTATAAAATAGTTAATTCGAACGTTTATTTGTTTTATTTAAATTTTATTTAGATTAAATTCGGTAATATTATTTCTATTTAAGTGAATATAAATAGGATTTTCATAGTCGGGCTTGTCAGTTAAATGGTGGCGTTGCTGATATTAATGTTGCTGATAAAAAACGACAGAAAGCAGAGCAGTTCATTAAAATTGTGTTTGTCTTGTGCTAACAGTATATTGCCTACAGGGTAACCGGACCAATTCTGTCATTGCTAGCAAACTTTTCCTTTCCTTTCACTACAAAAATACTAACTATAGATCGCTTATGTGTCAGTAACCGGGTCGAGTCTGTCACAACTAACATTCCATCCATTCCTTCGGTTTTGTTATATATGTAACACGGGTGTACGGTGGTGCCCAACATTCCGGGAGTTCCTGGTTCGTCCTTGGCCGTACATTCTAATCAATCAATCAAATTTGATTAATTTTTTTTTAAATATTCATAATTCCAACTGTTCTGTTTTTATATTCATAATACCAACCTACAATGGCTTAAGTATAAATTCTTACAGAATACTAATTTATTTATGTTTTTTTATTTCGTTTCAGGTAAACAATTAATCAACTTATATTAATGTACATTTATAATGCTACTTCCAGTAAAAGCTAATTTAAATAAGGTAAATTTTAATTTCAATAAATAATTTATACGACAACAATAATTATATAATTATATACAGACAAATGCCTCTGTTCATAATGAGTCGATATCTTATAATTTCATAATTCGTGTTTTCTTAGAAAATTCATTGAAAGATTCTAAATATGTATACCTGCTTGTGATGATATTTCAAACGTAATTTATTTTAAGAAAATCAAATATTTACTTTTAATAATCTTATACGACAATTAACATAGACATATTTTTTCGACCCGCGAGATTTAGCAACAATGTCGGTACTTTGTCTGTCGTGAACTGACGATTCAACAGAAATGGTTTAATATATTTATTGAACTTGAGCAGACCAAAATTTATTCATGCGCTGTTGCGTATAAACTAAATCAAATCATAGTCTAGACAAAAGTAAGAAGTATATTTTTTTACTCAAGTCAAAAAATAATAAAATATATTACAAAATTAAGTCTAAAGCTAATTATTTAAAGATGTTATTACATTTTTTTACGATACCTATATATTACAATTTCTAAGAAAAGTTTATTTTTGCCATACTTGTTATAAATCTTCAATTAAACTTAAAAATAAAACTTTAGGTTTATAAGTAGGTACATACATAATTGAAACGAGCTTGATTTATTTCCACTTTTAATTTAAGATCAACACTCTTCTTAATTATTACCTACCAATAAAGTTTTTAATACGGTGTTTTGTAATTGCAATTAAATTGTTTATTAATTTTACTTTCGAACGGAAATTGGAATTTGTTTACTAATTTGTGCTTTCAACCTTGCGTAGATTTAATTATTCTGGTATTTTTTTTAGTTTTTAAAAAGCAAGTTTAGAACAATAATCTGTTAGTAATGCACAGAAGACAACCCTAACATAAACAATAATATTCCTTTTAAATAATTATTAGCTTAAAATAATAAATGAAGTTTAATATTTAGGAACTGATTTTAAATCCTTTATTTAAATCACCCGAACCACTTTCTCCGGATTCAACGTAAAAAAAATTATTTGTTCAAAGAAACATTTGTTTTAGAAATCCCAAAGTTATAATTAATAAATGTTTATACTTTTTAGTTGTTTTTGATGAGTAAAGTAAAAGTGTTTACTTATGAAATAAAATTATTATCCATAAATGTAAATATTTACTGAAGCACTAGAAATAATTGATTTGCATTGCAACTCATCATTATATATTTACAGGATTATTCGATTTATACGACAATGGCAATAAAATTCTTAAATAATCTGCGATTTTATGATAAAATATGTATTTCATAAACTCGTTCAAATGAATTTATATATATATAATATATATATATATATATATATATATATATATATATATATATATATATATATATATATATATATATATATATATATATATATATATATATATATATTTAATAATATAGAAACCTCATTCTTCTTAAATACACAAAATACACGAACATATTTCCTCATGCCTAATATATCCCACGAATTCAATAAACATTACTCCTCTGCATATCGTACCTTACGATAATACAATTTATGTTTACTTTAAACGTTTCAAAGGCAAACATTAAAATTTATTTTTAAAATTGTTCCCCACCTTTCTAATACTTTATATATTTTATAAAGGAACGCTCTCGCACCCTTGCCATACTTAAAACGTGCTACATTTATACCATGTTTACGACAACAGCGACTAATAATACCATTTTAATATTACCATTTTGGGTAAATTTTGGAATTTATTTTTTAATAATAATATAAATTTTTCTGTGTGTTAATTTTAAATGTGGAAAAGTGACATAAAAATTTAGTTCCCTCAAAATATTCAATTGAAATAGATCAGTTTATGAATTTTCCAAAACAACATCAAACACTAAAAAAATAAAAATTAATTAATCGAGAACATATACAAAACATAAATTTTTGTTTCTGAAAGTACGCACGCCGAGCGGCATTTTGAAAATAAAATATAAAATAAACTTTTGAAGTAAGGGAGTAGAATTTTTTATTTTTCATTATCTTATCGTGTTATTGCAATGGGGCTGATATTTTTTGGTATCAGCTGCTTTTTATTATTATTCCAACCGTTCAATTTTGTATCAATATATACATACTCGAATGTATCTAAATATATTTAGTAGAATTGATATTGGTGTACAGAGTGTACACCATATAAAAATTCCATTCGATTATGTCGATATAACAAACAACAAGCATGTACTCATACAAACAGTCAAATTTTAAAGCAATTTTTTTGATTATGGGGTGGGTGATTTTAACATCTGCTTTATGTGATCACTGCGGTTGGTAAATTTGTAAAAATTGTTATTTTTATTAGAATTTTATATTCTTAGTAAAGACTAAATAATTTTATTGAATTGGTACTCCCTGTTTTTATGGAACTTTTTGATATACTCATTTTGTAATCAACTTATTGCAAATGATTTTAATGATTCATTAAAATCGTTTAATTCTTACTTAGCTTCTGGGACCAAATTGTATCATATTTTTACTTAAATTCAAGCACTTCCAAAATCTGTGATAGTAGTCTGATTGGGCCCAATGATACCTCTAAGAATAGGTTTTGGTGAGTACATCAACGATATCAAATTTCATTAAAATTGTTCAATTTTACTTAGCTCCAGGAGAAAATTGTATCCCATTTTTACTTAAATACAAGCGGTTTAAAAATCCAAAAATCAAAAATCTGTAATAGTGGTCTTTTTGGGCTTAATGATACTTCTAAGAAGAGGTTTTGGTGAGAAAATCAACACCTCATGCCAATATGGCCAATATCAACACCAATATGCAAGTACACAAAAAGCTTGTTTTGAGTAGAGGTGATTAGTCGTTATCTTATTGTCATCAAGTGCAGTAAAAATATTAACTAATTACTAGTTACGCTTTGGTCAACAATTAACAAAAAACTTTAACAATTTAAGTTTTTTAAGTTTAGCCAAATTTAAGGGCACAAAAAAATTCATTTGAATACCATCGAAAGCCCAGTAAATAATTAGATGGGGTTAAAACAACATTTTCGTTATTATCAAATGGCGCAGCATAAAATGCCATTTGTTGTGATCTTTAAGGAACGATTATTAAATTTCTTTAGTGTTATTTTTAATTAAAATGAATAGTTTTGACAGATCCTTGTTCGCTCCAACAAGATTAGTACCACACTTCGAAAATACTAGGTGGAATGCAGCCAAGGTCCACTTGGTTATTTCCGTTGTTCGAGTCGCAGTACTAACTGCAATTTTTTCTCGATCTGGTTGCCAATTTAATCTTACAGCAATAAACTCAATTGTATAGCCAAACAAATACTCAATAGGGTTCCATTGTAATTCTAGTACCTTTGTACCCATCATGAATAAAACAATGTGAAAGAGTTGCCGAGTCACTTTCAGGAATTGTGTTCTTAAGATCAAACATGACGTCAACCGTGTGTTTTCCGAATGTTTTCCTTTGAAACTGTCGGCTTCTTATTTTGCTCTTTGTTACTTATTTTTATACAGGTTTGCTCTACATAATATCTGCTTTATTATTCCTTGGTGAGTCATTAGTACTCTTGTCTTAAACTTTTATAGACAATAGTAAATCCTTTTTAGCAAGAAATTTTCTTTGCAATAATAATTGCCTGCTTAAATACCTTATTAGCAAGCCGTTTAATTTGGCACAAACTTGCATAACAGACGACCAAACATATAATAAATTAAACTTGCACCGGATAGAAGCTACTTTATTTTTATTTTTATTATATCTTAAACAATGTGTAAATATTTTTTACTGCACTTGATGAAGTTGTTGACAAAGGTCATAAGCATAAACTCAAAACCAGTTTTTTGTGAACAGTAAAATGCTCGCTGTATCTCATCTCTTCACAAATACAGATAATGCAGCTATTGTTTTTGTTTAACACAGTGTTACGGAACAAATTGATCTCATTTTGAACAAGTGAACTTTTCAACTTTTGTACAGTCCATTTTAAATTCCTACGTTACACGGGCAAATCGCCAAGATACAAAATTTTAAGCATCTTATTCTATTATATCCTTATTCATCTTATAATTGTTTAGTTCATTGTTTACTAAGCTTCCTATATCCAAGAAACAAACAATATGCTTTTTATATTCCTGATAAATAAGTTTATTTAATTTATCTGTGCCTCCAAGATATTTTCTTATTCCTTTTTATACGCTTTCCTTTTTATATATAGAATGCAGCTAATTCAAGAAAAAACAAAAACTTTTCTTTCCATTTCGCATTTGATTTTCTTGTGCTTCCTGTTTGTTATATGTCCTGTTTGTTACTCATATATTGAACGAATATTTTCAGATCGATCAGATTATTTATTTTTCATTGAAATTTTATGTACTAAATAAATGACTGGTGATATCTGCTACAAATTATTCAAATACTATTTAAATATTCTGTTTGAATTTAAGTTGATATCTGTCTCGCAAAATTTGTGCTGTACATCTAAACTTGAGTATTTAGAATGAACCATTTTTTTTCTAATCTGAATTCAATTAGGTCTCAAATATTCCGTTTATTTATTACTATATCGTATCATACATAATACATTTATACACTTTTCAGAGAACATCTGTGAAATAAATAATTTAACGGTGGTACAGGTTGGTAGAATTTAAGTCAGATTTGATTATTTTTTTTTTACTTATAAATTCTGTGAAATTTGTCAATTAAATATGATTTATCCATTTCGTGGTAATTGATTTTTCAATTTGTCGTGCTTTAGAGAAATAGCTAGGTATATACCGACTTTTCGAATAAATTTTTTTAGAATAGTTTTTGTATTGATTTATATGATTATATGTAGTATCGCTATTAGTTGATATTTGATATTTTATTTTATTTCACATCAGAAACTCCAATAATGTGACGTATCATACTCGTATCTTCTTTTTGTGGCGATGCAAAATTACCACCAGTATTAGTAAAGAGACATTTGTACGGCAGGTTTGAATTTTTTACAAATATTTAACTATAGCCTGCCAATGGTAAGATTTTTATAGGAATATCTTGGTATTTCCTTCAGTAAATTCGATTCTGGTTTTCCTTATAGGAACAGAAATAGGAAAAAACATTAAGCCTTTAAGGAGTTCTGATTTTTTCAAAAATTTACCCAGACTTTGTTCTGTAGGAATTTATTTATTTTTCTCCTGTATCTTCAATTTAGGAGGATAGGGCGTCTACTATTCTGAACCATCTTACTCTATTTGGGGCTATTTCTTTAATTTCCGCCCATGATTTTCCCAGATGTTTTGCCTCTGCTAGCATCGTTCTCTTCCATGTCATTGCTGGCCTTCCAACCTTTCTTTTTCCTTGTGGATTCCAGTCAAATGACATCCTTGTTATATCACTCGATGCCTTTCTCAGTGTGTGGCCAAATCCATCTCCATTTTCGTCGTTTTATTTCGGTCTCAATGTCTGATTGACATGTTCTGTGCAGATTGATGTTACTAATCGTGTTAGGCCAGAAGAACTTAAGTATTAGTCGAAGGCATTTGTTTACGAAAACTTCTGTATGATTTTTCCTGTATGCTTCCATGTCTCACACCCAAGCAGTAGTACCGATTTTACACATGAGTTGAACATTCGTATCTTGGTCTTGCGCGACAGGACAGAAGTATTCCAGACTTTGTGTAGCATGTTGAATGTATATCTGGCTTTATTTATACGTTTGTGTATGTCTTCTTCTGTTTCACCTGCTTTCGTTACTGTGCAACCAAGGTTTACGAATTCATTTACATCTTCAATTTATATATTGTTGATGTGCATCGGTGTGGTTATATTTGTGTTGAGTCTCATCGTCTTGGTTTTCTTGATATTAATCTTGAGACCAACTTCGTTAGCTAGATCTGATAGCTGTTGCATTTTCTGCTGCATGTCGGAGTGTTTGTGTGTGAGCAAGCATATGTCGTCTGCATAGTCCAAATCATTGAGTTTACCAGTTAAACCCCATTGAATGCCATTAGGAGACTTGTTATCTAGTTTCCGCATTACACTGTCTAATACGATTAGGAACAGCATTGGTGAGAGTACGCAACCTTGCCTTACTCCTCGAGTGTTGTAGTATGATTCACTTTGTTTGCCTTTGTATTGAATTCGGTTCCCAGCATCCCGATACATTTCTTGTATGAGGTTAATTAATTTCTTTGGGATGCCCATTTCACAAAGGGTCTGCCATATTGCGTTCCTGTTTATCGTATCGAATGCGCGTACGAAATCGACGAAGAGCTTATACAATGGTGAATTCCATTCATTGGATTGCTCAGTAATGATACAGATTGTGTTGATGTAATCGTTCCATTGGTGGATGGGTGTTGCTAGTTTCGTTATTGATGTCAATTGATGACTGGAGATTTTCGGGGTCGGCGACGACGTCTTCTTTGAAATATTCCTTCCATCTCTTTAACTGCGCTTCATCTGTTGTTAGTACTTGACCATTAGACTCCCTTATAGGTGGTATGTTTGTAATTTTACCAGTGACCTTTCTTACACACTAGTGTAGTGCTCGCATATTTTGGATTGCTGCTGCCTCTTCAGCAGCTTTGAGACTGCTTTCTGTATATTTTCTTCGATCATTCCTTGCCATGTTTTTTACTTGATGCGCTGTTTCCTCGTATCTACGTTTCACCTCTTCCGTGTTATGTTGGCACATTTGCAACTTAAATTGACGGCGTTCCTCAACTTTCTGCCATGTATCATCACTGATTCAAGGTTTCCGATTGTATTCTCTGTAACCGAGTACGTCCGTGGCAGTGTTGATGTAGGCTTCTTCTGCTTGGTTCCATCTTTCTTCTATACGAGTGGCTTCAGACTGGAGATTGAGTTGAAGCGTTTCATTGAAAGTGTTTCTTGTTTCAGTGTCTCTCAATCTATTTGTGTTAAATTTTCTCCTATTTGTCTTTGAATGTTTCACAGCTGCTGGCTTGATTTTGAATTGTGCTATTACCAGTTGATGATCGCTGTGTACATCCGCGCCCCTCATTGTTTTATCTTGTAGTGATGTGAGGAATTTCTTATTGATCATTACGTGATCTATCTGATTTTTAGTTCTGCCATCCGGTGATGTCCATGTGTATTTATGTATATTTTTGTGTGGAAACCTACTGCCGCCTATGAACAATTGATTTGTGCTACAGAAGTCGACAAGTCTTTCTCCATTGTTATTTCGCACAGTGTCCAATGCATTTCTTCCCATGATAGTGGTTAGGTTGATGTTGTCTGTACCAATTTTTGCATTGAAATCTCCTTGTATGATTTTGTCGTCATTTTTGTGCGTTCTTGCTGCTGTGGCTTGTAACTGCTCGTAGAACTCATATTTTGTTGTATCTTCTGCATCTTCTGTTGGGGCATAGCACTGAATGATAGTTGTGTTTCTTATTTTTGAATGGAACCTTGCCACTATAATTCTGCTGTTAACTGGTTCAATGCTTTCTTTGCTTTATTTGTTGTTAATATGCCCACGCCTTGTTCATGTGTGTCGTCTCTACCAGAGAATATCATATAATTTCCATTGCTTGTGTTTAATTCTCCACTGCTTTTCCATCTGACTTCACTGAGGCCGAGAATCTCAATGTTATAACGTTTCATTTCCTTCTCTACTTGTACTAGTCTTGATGTTTCTGTAAGAGTTCTGATGTTCCAGTTTCCGATTCGGAGTTTCCTACGGAGGGCAATATATTAAGGGAATATTGTATTTTTTCTGTTATTTAGTTAAACATTAATAGTGGCCACTTGCATAATTTGTTTGCTCCTTTCGCATTTCCGCGGGATGGATAACGTGATAACAATAATATCTGTACGTATTTTAGCAAATGAAGTTTTGTAATTGGTGACGGCGCCTTTTTTAGGTTTCCTTTTATTGCTTTTCCGTTTCTTAAGACCCAATCTGTTTCTCTTACTATTTCTTCTTCGTCAGTATAAAAAAACGTTTAATTATGTCTACCTCATTGTTAGTTTGAGGACGTTCCTCAGATTCCTTAGCTTTTAAAGCCATTTCTAAATGTTCGTTTTCTTTTTTAAGCAGAACCACTTTATTGCTTAGTTGCGACGTTACCATTTCAATTTCGCTTAGTTTTATTCTAAGTTCATTATTTTCGTTAACTTGTTAAAACAAATTTTTAGTTGAAGATGTGGGGATCTAGAAGGTTACAGCTTCTTGAAAGTAGATTATATTTAAACAATAATTGATCCATCCCTGAATCTTTTGGGCCGACCTCCGAAGAGAGAGTTTTGTTTGTTGTTTCCATTGCATTAGTTTACTGATAATACATTTACCAACCGTTACCAGTACCAAATAGTAGAGGGTCGTATGAGAGATCTTAATTTACTTAATTTAGTTCTCGGTGGAGAACTACAATTATTTCTTTGTATTGCAGCCTCCTATTTTTAATTGTTTGACTTATTTTCAATGTTAATAAAAGTTTTCAGTACCTTTTACTAAATTATTAATTCACTCTCAAATATTTTGAAAATTTCTTCAAAAATAGAATATACGTGTCTTCAAAAAAACTATAAGAAGCTTTTTCACTTTATCCACATCTTTTACAATTTATTACTTCTAAACCCATTTTAGAAGTCACTAAAAAAATATATCAGATCAACAAATTACTGTGAAATGTTGGTTCTCTGCGGATAGTTAGGGCATATACATACAATCAATTGCAATAATTTACACAATTTTAATTAATTTTAATACTACATATATTTTAAAAATAGATTTAAATGTTAAACATAATTTAACGACATTTATATAAAATACAAATACAGTCTTTGTTTAGACAAATAAGTACGTCGTATAGTTTAAAATGCAAATCGCATTTCCATGTATGGTGTAGTAAGCTGAGATATTAAGGACAAACTATGTATGTGAAATAAAAACGTCAACGACAACACATACCGATCTATACTGATTACAATGCCATTAGTAAGTTTTTTTTTGCAATTGCGGTTAAAATACTATGTTTAATGCTTATATATACTGAATATATATTGTCTAATATAATATGCATAAGAAAACTATTTCTAGAAGTTCTTCTAGAATATTGATTTCGTTGTTTCGTTTTATTATAAAAATATAAATTTTTATTAAATTTCCATAAGATGAATTCAAAATGATAAAGAAAATTATTATATAAGAAATCGATGATGCAGAACAAAAACTATATTAGTAATAATATTCCGCATTTAAATTATGAATTGCATTTTATTATGAAATTAAAAACCAACAGACATAAATAAGTAATGGGAGTAATTAATGTCATCTATGTAATAGTATATTATATATATATATATATATATATATATATATATATATATATATATATATATATATATATATATATATATATATATATATATATATATATATATATTTATATATATATATATATATATATATATATATATATATATATATATATATATATATATATATATATATATATATATATAACTATCGCGCGACTCGTAAATGTTTTTTTTATATACGTAGATAATAAATAGATTTTAATTCGCTAAATTAATGTAATAACACAGAACAAACTATTAAATTATAAATGTATTTATTTGTTGTATTTACATACATATATATTGTATATATTGTCTGAAGCCACACCTAAAAATTAAATTACAAATAACAGACTAACTGCGGAAAATTTGTTAAAATGAGAGGAAAAATTAAAAGTCCATCGTTTTTATAAATTCACATTGTGGAAATATATTTATACATATATCAAAAACTATCCATAGAACACACACAACTAAATTTTATTATGATAAATGAATAAAAAACATTAATTAAATGCATGACAAATTTTTTTTTTAGTTTTATTTAGTTACATATATTGATATCAATGGCCTAATGGCCCTAAATGTAACAATAAATTAGCTTAATCAAAATAATTTCGTTGATGTGTTAAATCGTATACATTTATTTTTTTTTTTGTCGTTTTTTTTTTTTTTTTAAGTCATCTGGAAAGATTTGAGTGATGGCGAGTTTGTGTGTAACAAAATTTAATTTTATTTATGGGTTGGGTTTTTGGTATTTGTATTTTGATTAATGCCACAGGTCGGAGAACAATGATTACAATTATAATAAATAAACGGATGAATTATCTAAATTAAATCATAAGGGCGTCAAAGCTCGTAACATAAATAAATGGAGAGTAAAATTTAATTCTTTTTTAATTTATTTTTATTGTACATATGCATGTGAATTTATGGTGCATTTGTCTCATGTCGGGCGCCTTAAAGTATCGCAATACTCATTCGATATTCATTATTATTATGTAACATTTGGCTATGCAGCATTTTACTATATCTATCACATTTATAGGTTTGGTTCTTTGGCATCTAATTATACCTTTGAAACGTCTGATAAACCTTAACGTGCGCCTTCTTAGTACAGTGCAAAAGTTGTATTACATGAGTTCACACAGGTTTTATAGTTGGCCGGTATGGAAGGAATTTATTATGATAGTTCACTGAGATTGGCTTTATGACATTATTTGTTTTATTGGTATAATTTCTTTGGACAAATTTCAATTCTTTCAGTTTAAATCCACATTTTGTATCCAGTTACTAACTGTCTTAATCTGATGTTTGTAATTTTCTAGCCGATTAAATAGCTGTGTTGTCTATACAAATGCAACTGTGGTGGTTTCTTTAGTTAGTGAAATGATTTTCAGAAGCGCTTTCCTGAGGTACTCCTTCCAAGATTTCCGTTAGGTTTGAGTATACATCTTCATATTTTAATCGAAAATGACTGTCGATTATGTGGGATTTCAGAATTTTATAATACTATTTGGGTATCCTTTGTTACTTCTAAAAGTAACTAAAACTTCTAAAAGCTTAAAGTAGTCGATGCTATTAGAAGCAAAGGAATACCTAACCGATGTTCTGAGTACATTTTTAATTATTTCTGTCTTAAGTGCACGATCGGAACAAGTTTTACGCGGCGGTGCTACTAAATCTTCCCTGTTCAACTTTAGATGTTTGATTTAATTTGTCCGGCAGTTAAAATAAATATTTAGCGTTTGGGAATAGTGCTATCAATAAAATTTTATGGTCTTTGCAGAATTCGGCTAAATAAAACGTCAAGTAGAAGCTATGACCACTCAGAAACAAAAAAACTGGTTAGGCAAGGAATCCATCCGTTTTCCGATTTTCCGAGGCACACTATCAATTAATTTGGGTTTCGGTACAGGAAACAATTTTACCTCCATTCAGACAACTAAGCTATTCCTCTTGGCTTAAGATGGTTGGTGGTCCACTTTTTTTGTTGAACTGAGATTTGCCTAACACTTTATCTTGAATTGTAAATCTTGGAATACCAAAATTTTTACTTCCAGCGTAGTCGATATTCTTAGCTTCACACTTGCTTGAAAAACTGACTGCTGGCTATAGTTCTTTTGCTTTCGACTACTATTTAAGTAAATTCAAACTTAAACTAAAAATTTTCCGTTATCGTAATACTTATTTTTGGCATATATTATGTATACTAATCATTTAAATTTATTCATATTAAAACATATATCTCATTATATTAAATTACTAACTAGCAATTATATTTAGTTGGAAATATACTTTCTTTTCTTAATTATTAGTAATTAGATTACTTTTTTTAGTACTTTAAATTTTCCATAATACTGGCATATTTTACACTAATTATCACACTATATTTTTTTTTGTACCTAAAACATTAAAAATAAACTTTTTCTGGCCTTTTTATGAAAATTCGATCGGAAATAAGTGAAAAGTTGAATTGATATTAAAATAATCAAATAAGACTATTGGATGTTTAATATTTGTATCAATATTTATTAAAAACGTCGGTTTTTTAACGGAATATGGTGCTCCAATTATCGGTTTTATGCCGAAAATGCAAACATGTCAAATTACTTCCAAATCTATTTCGGCAGTTCATTAATATCTATTTTTATTAAAACTTCCCAAATTCACAAATAATATTTTGATTTTCTACTAAACAATAAATTTAGCAAAATAAAACTTAACACTAAATAAATGTATAATTAAAATTATAATTTAAATGAATTACGAAATAAATGTCAACACGTTCAGTAAGTGAATATATATTTTTTTTATTTCTCGTTTTTCGTAAAACTGCCAATAGTTGGATGACTGACGAAAATTGGTACATTTACCTTAGTTTGATTTTTGAATTCTGATTTTTTTAAAATAGTTAAAGTTTTTTTAGTCCCAATTTTTAGTTCGTCATGGTGTTTTATTTTTTTTTTTCTACAGTAGAATCTGTACTCTACTCACTAAATTGGAAAATGAAGATCTATTGAAATGGCTTTCAGAGATTAAGCATTTATAAATTTTTGCGTGCAAAAATATTTCAAGCACAGAAATGTTTCTATTCTAAGCATTTGTGGATTTATTTTTATGCACTTTGGAAATATTAGGTTTTCAATTATTCAAATATAAGTTTATTAATCTTATAAAGTTTTTTATTTAAGTCTTCTAGGGTTTGTTGAAATGTATTTTAACTTAGCATTATTAACTTTTGTTGATTTTTAGAGACTTCTGCATATAATGCGTTACCTTATAGGTGGTATAATCACTGATTATTCTGTTAATTAGAAATACAAGTTAAATTAGGTAATAAATTCAATGTCCAGATTTGTCTCCAATCTTTGAAAACCTATGCATGATATAAGTTCTCCTCAAGAAATAACCACAGTTACAACACGGTTATGCATTAGTAATTTTCAGTATTATTTACTATGTACCTGGATATATATGTCAAACACTCGATTTGTTAGTATCCCATTTTCTTCTAAGGCGTATCATTGTTTCCTCATACTACATATATTTGTTCTTAAAATACTGCTTATGTCTATTTGAAAACAGACTTATTTGAAATGTTTAGTGTGATATTGTTTTTTTATTTATAACCACTTTGCAATGGTGATAATAATACTTGTTACAGGTAAATAACCTATACAAATCTTATCAACTTTATGGTGATAGTGAAAAATAAAACACTATAATTTTTATGAGTTTTTATTTTATTTTTAATAGCCCAACAACATTAAAAATAATACTTGCATTTGTCACTTGAATTGAATGTTTAGGAGATGATAGATATCTCACTAATAAATTTTTAGGAGGTTGTAGTATATTTCACTAATTACGATTTAGAACACTTAATATTTTGATTTAATTATATTTATTATAAAACTTATAAATCTGGTTATAATATTTTAATCCGAACGCGTTGTTACTTTTTCAGCGTTTCGTATTTTTTTATTTTTTAAAACTATAAGGATTTTATATAATGCAAAAATTGTTATTTGGATATCTGTGTTTATTTTATTTATGAAAAATCGGTACATATTACCATATTTTAAAAAAACGCTCAGTGAACCTAAAAATGATCGTTATACAAAAGTGTATTTTCGGGTCATTGCCCGATATCAACAGATATTGAAATTTTTACACACTAGAATGAATCAAAACGCTACAATACTCCTCGTCCAGTGAATTTCTAATTAATTCACGAAATATATTCATTTGAAATTATTGTCTGCATATCTGGATGGAGTTTTAATGAGTCGTCCAGATCTTGTGCGAGTTGTTTTTACTGGAATTTTATCATGTAAGTTAAAAGAAATTTTGCGTGTGTTGGAATTCGTATTGTTCGTTTGAATGTCTAAAGTTAGTTTGTTGTCTCGAGTAGTATTATTATCTTCATGTGTGTTCTCTAAGTGGCATGGTTTAAATCTGTCAATTGATACCTTGTTGTGCTTGCCGTTGATTTCAATCGTAAATGTTTTGTCGTTTCTCTCAATTACTCGGTATGTGGTCCAGAGTATGGTGGTTCTAACGATTTTCTTATTGCGTCCGTACGTAGGCAAACGTGAGTTGTCTCCATTAAATTTTTTGAAATAAAAATGTTGTTACCGTGAAAACATTTTTATTTCAAAAAATGGTTGTTACCGTAGTGTGCTTCCGTAAACTAGTTCTGCTGGTGTAGTCTGTCGCAGATTTGATATCTCGATGTCAACGTTCTACTGATTCTCGATGCCAACGTTCTATACGATTACATTTCGGATTGTAGCTCGTTGTGTGTCTATGTTTAAATCCTAATAGTTTTGACAATTCTGAAAATAACATGGATTCAAACTGTTTCCCCTGATCGGTTCCGATGCAATCTGGAACGCCGAATCTGGCTACCCAGACAGAATACACCGCGAATGCAACAGTGGTCGCAGTAATGTCAGGAACTGGAATCGCTTCAGCCCAACGCGCGTGAAACGGTCTATTAACGTCACAAAATATCGATTATTTCCAGAAATGGGTAATGGACCAATGATATCTAGATGGATTACTGAAAAGCGTTGAGATCCAACTAAAAAGGTGCCGAAATGTGAATGTTATCATAATCAAACACACAACTTAAAAATTATACAAATTTTTAAAATGAACAGAAAGCGACGGAATTTAATTTATAGACCATTGTTTGTAAACAATGTTTATATAGCATTTTCAAAGTAAAATAAAACGTTAAAAAAAAACAATTGTACTTGTTGCTGCTTACCAACTTTTTTTTTAAATGCTTACAAATTTTCTGTAAAGGAAAACCATTTTCCTTAACACCCGACATCATTTAGGGAAATAATTATATTAATTCTTTTAAATATGGTTAATGAATGTTTGCCAAAAGAAAAATGTGTTCAAAGCGGTAATTCAAGCCGCAATTTTATAAAAACTTTAATCGTTTGTATATAGATTTATTTACATATATGAGCTAGACTTTTAAAATTCATATTATTATTATTCATATTCATATTTCGCATTTTGTAAATATTATATAATTTTTTTAAAATTTTCAAATTTTCTTTTATCTTACAAATTATAAAATGTCCTTGTTTAGTAATATATCGCACTCGTAAAATCAATTATGATGTTATTTGATATTTCTATTTGTTAATATTAAAATTGATTGATTGATTTCGAATGTACTACCAAGCATTAATCAGGATCTCCCGGAAAGCGCCGGGCCTACCGTACACCCATGTTTACATACATTTGAAAGGATAAGGTAGGATATTAGTTAATTATTGAGATCGACCCGGTTACAGACACCGTGACAGCCAATAGTTAGTAATTTGTTGTGGGGTAGGGAAAGGAAAGGAATGTCAGTAATGACGGAATTGGTCTGGTTTTCCAGTAGCCAATATTCAAACTACTATTAATATAAGACAATCACATTTTTTTTTAAACTGCTCTGCATTCGGTCATCTCTTATCAGCAACTCCAGTGTGCCACCATTCATCTGTAATCTGCAGAGGTTCCCTGAAAACAAAATATATTAATGAACTAATTGCTCTTAGCCGTAGGCTGTAATAAACATACAAATTTTGTTAATTTTTGCCTGAAAATTACTAAATATTAATTCATTCCATAATTCAATATAATCCAATTATTGACAAAAAATTTACAAATATGTAGCTAAATATTTTTTGTATTGGGAAAATGCAACAAATATTTTAGATGTACATATTTTATATTTAAAAAATATAGTAATTTAATATTTAAATAGTTTTGTGATTTTAAAGCAGCAATTTTGCTGAAACATTGAAATGCATGCAAAAAAATGTATTTTACGCAAGCAAAATTTTTCAAGAATTTACATACACTGAAAATTTTCCTACTTTCATATAAATCAAGTAATTACTTATGTTATTTTTATAGAATTTTCATTATCAAATTGATTTACTGAGCTTTCATTAATAAAAAGCTTAACAGAACACATATGCGTCTATTAATAAAAAAAAATTATTATTTTGGGTTAAATTATTACTAATATTTATGTTTTGACATTCCAAATTTTGTCGACGTTTTCCTTAAGAAGGTTACATTAAAAGTTTTTATTATTTTTATTTTTAATGTTTTAAAACTATCCAATACTTTCTGGGGTTGAAGATCTCACAACTTATAATGCAATGCTCCAGCCATCCTGTACTGACATAGACGGTGGCGACCCATGGTTTGGGCACTCCAACAAGCAATCATATAGTCATTACCTATGACTATATGATTGCAATCAAATGATGAACAATCTCTTTTACTTCCCTTTCCCGATGGGATTCGAATTTGGTACTCAAACACCGCAGCTTTTAACCTGTAGGCCTCCATTATCTAAAGAGTTTAAATTATTATACAATTCTAACGATGTGAAATAATTCTAATTAAGATTATACTCTTATATGCAGTTTCAATAAACTATAGGGCTTTTAGAATATATTGTAAAGTTATTTACATTTTTTTATAATTAATACTTGATTGCTTCAGTCAGGACCGAAGATCTAGTTCGTTTTATTGCTAATTAATTTTATCTGACATCATTGGCTTCAATTTTTTGATTGATTGATTGATTGATTTTGAATGTACTGCCAAGCATTAAGCAGGATATCCCGGAAAGCGCCGGGCCCACAGTACACCCGTTTTTACATTTACTTGGAAGGATATGGAAGGATACTAGTTAAATTATTGAGATCGACCCGGTTACAGACACCTTGGCGGCCAATAGTTAGTAAATTTTTGTGGGTTAGGGAAAGGAAAAGTATGTTAGTTATGACATAATTGGTCCGATTTCCCGGTAGCCAATATTCAAACTACTGTTAGTGTAAGACAATCACATTTTTTTTGTACTGCTCTGCATTCTGCCATCTCTTATCAGCAACTCCAGTATGCCGCCAATCTTCTGTAATCTGCAATGATACCATGAAAACAGAATCTATTAATTAACTAATTGGTCTTAGCCGTAGGCTGTAATAAATTGAATTAATTTTTAATCTGAAATTACAAATTCATTAATTCTTAATATAATAACATAATTATATAATAATATAATTCTTAATATGCTGTAATACATTTGGTTAGTTTTTGCCTGAAATTTACAATTAATTAATTTTTTTACATTTATAAAAATATGAAATTATAAAAATTATAAAATAATATAAATTAGATTTTATAAATTTGATCAAATATTACAAATCAATTGGATTAACCGCTTTACGACCAATACGTCATATAATCACTGAAAATCTAATTTATACATCTTATAAATATAAATATACCTTATAATATAATAAGAAAATAATATAATAATATAGTTATAATAATACAGGTAAAGTATAAACTGCCTCAACAATTTGGTGATGAACCAAATTTAGAAATTTAAAATCCTAAAATGCCTAAAGGGAGGGGGCGTAAAAGAAATAAAATTCCTAAGGAAGGCTACGCTTGTGCAAAGAGACCCTCTGAGTACAGGAAAATCTGTTCTAAGTGAGATAAACAGTAAGTAAGAGAAATAAAAATTAGTGTCAAAACTGTACACAGACTTTGTGAAGCGAATGTAAAAAGAAGCCATTTATAAGCCAGAAGAATAATAAAAAATAAAAAAAAAGAATAAAAAAACCGGCTAAACTTTGCTCGTACCTATTTAGCGAAACCTGCTGAGGTCTGGCGGATAATATTATGAAACAACGAATCATTCTTTTCTTTAGATGGAAGCT
Organism: Tipula confusa; assembly: GCA_963556175.1. NCBI lineage: Eukaryota > Metazoa > Arthropoda > Insecta > Diptera > Tipulidae > Tipula > Tipula confusa. Next base: position 149,579,953 of record OY744477.1, read on the forward strand.
ACGGAAAGAAATATTTTTTATTCGACACCTCAATAAAGAGAGTTTCGTAACATAACAATGCCAACTCGGTACAGTGGAGGAGGCGAAGTAATAGTTTGGGGTGTTTTAGCTATAATGACATAGAAGATCTCACAGTGCTGCCGGGAAAAGTTACTTCAAGAACATATTTGGTGGCCCTTAATGAATATGCAATGGTTTCCGGGTGTAAATTGATAAGTTAATACATTTGAAAAAAAAAAAAAAAAAAAAATGTATTAACTTATCAACCCACACACGGCTGGTGGCTATGTACAACTTAATATCAATTCATCAAACATGATACTCCAGCCAACAATTTATAAACCACAAAATTCAGCCACCAATCACAATCAAAATATTGTCCTACTACTATATCGATACCTCGGGCCAACTGCCCATCCTCAAGACCCCCTAATTATCAGAAAGAAAATAAAAAGCAAAAGTTATACAGACCAAGATAAAAAACCCAACTTTAACATATAAAACACGAAACAAACAAAATCCACATAAAAAACTGTATATAAATACAAATAACACAAAATATAGTTATGCAGAACTAAAAAACACACTAAAAAACAAACAAATTTTTCCCATACATTACAAAAACAAACAAATATAATTAACATAAGTTGTACCGAGACGTCCGCACATGAATAAAAGACCACTCTCCCAAAAAACAAGCCAAAAACCACGCCACAATCCCAAGTATACAATGAAACAAAAAACCCATACAAAATCACACGAACACAAATAGACACTGCACACCAACACTGCCAACAAATGGATCACAAAAAATAAACAACAATGCCCCGTACTCACACACACACACAAACACACACACACACACACACACACATACACACACACACACACACACACACACACCAATGCAAAACCACAATGACACGATCATACACTTCATGACCCATACAACACTATACCTCAATCATCCAAAACACTGCACATACCCCATACAAACGAAAACACATGAACAATGCAGCTGCACTAAAAAAGTTCCGACCGTTATTGATATATACCACTAATAGCTTATCAATAATAGCCAGAACCCTCCCAGCACAACAGCACTGCCCACGTGTTCTCGCCTAAACGACACATGTACAATATTTTAGATAACTGACACAATACTATATAGGTCACAAAACTTATGATAACGTCACTATGGCCCCGCACCGGCGTATTTATGAAGACAAGATACCGTCATCCATCCTTCAAGATCCACCCGCTAGCAATGCCGATGTACACCACATATCTACGCTCATATGATCCTGCATCAATCCTTCACCCCGCTATACACTCAAAATTACGGCGCGAATTCTTAACTTGTTTTCCCGAAGTAAACAATCTTTCCATTCATATGCAGACAACTCAATGCAACCGATGCCAACTACCATTATCTACCCTTGTGATGTATAAAACAAATCAACTATTTCCTAATACGTCGTCTGCATAACCACACATTGTGCCATGCACACTCACATACAACCCCCCATGTAAGTTTTATCCATCCAATGTTCCATACATCAAGCTAAGTCTTCCATTCTAGTCTGTGCAACCCCTACTCTCCCTCCTCCCTATAACCAGCAAAAAATCCTGAAGATGAGCAGCTAGCCCGAAACATCGATAGAATTACAAAACAAAACCTTGATTATGATTCGTAACCAAAATATACTGTCCATAAACCATTGACCGGAACAACACGTTCAATGTACCAACATTAAATCGCAAATTGATAAGAACACACTTGTTACAGCAAAATAATCCTCCAATCTACAAAAGTAAATTTATAACTAAATTTATTGAACATTTGGGTCAAGTAACTATAAATATCCGATCTTTATCCTGTAGAGAATCTATGGCATTGCATAAAAACTAACAACAACTTCAACAATATTGCAAAGACGCTACGCAACAAAATTATTCAATCTTATTGACTACCCTGTCACCTATATTCCAATTTTTATATTTTGTAACTTAGAAATCGTACATCTCTTTAAAAGGAAGCAACGGAAAATATTATTTTTATTCGACACCTCAATAAAGAAAGTTTTGTAATATAACAATGCTAATTCGGCACAGTAGAAGAGGCAAAGTAATGGCTTGAGAGTGTTTTAGCTAAAATGACATAGTAGATCTCACAATGCTGAACGAAAAAATTACTTCAAGCACATATTTGGAGGCCCTTAATGAATATGCAGTAGTTTTCGGATGTAAAATGATAAGAACTCCAATCCACAAAAGTAAATTTATAACTAAATTTCCTAAAGATGTGGAACAAAAAACTTTAGACTGGCCACCACAAATCGCTGAACTTAATCCTATAGAGAATCTATGGCATTACATTAAACAAAAATAACAACTATTAAAAAAAAAAACGCACAATGCAAATGTTTAACAAAATAAAACTCATTTGTGATGAAATCCTTAACCAAATTGTAGAAAACCTGATCCAATCCATGCAGTATTACCTTGAAGTTGTTAATAACAACGGTGACAGTACCTCCTACTGAGTTTACGGGGAAAAGTGAATAAATTTGGATTAGTTTTGTAATTTTTAGTCAACTTTATCATGAGGTACAAAGAATCACGAACTACAAAGACTCCCAATCCTCCGTCTCACCAAATGAAAAATCAACAACTAACCATGACTATACAAAAAAAAAATTGTCCCTGTAGTTGTTCCCTCAAGCTCATATTCCTAATGACAACTTCCACAGAACAAACCACACCATCTCTGCTCGATACAAATAATCCCAACCACGACTGTATTTGTGTTACCATATATGATTTTTTTTTTTTTTTTTTTTTTTTAACAATAAAATTAACGTGTTTCTGCAAATTAAAAAAAAATTAATAAAATATTATTAAATATTTTATTTTGCAATTTTATTAATGCATCGACGACGCAACTTGGTAATCACCCGTTAAATGAAGCGCATCAACAAAATAAAATCAAAATAACAAAAACAAAAACCTCAACAAATATAATAACGAAATATAAATTACATGCAAGGTCAGAGAATTAAATAAAATTTTTTCTTCTGATGAGATGTATGTACAATTTTTAAGAATACAAATAATATTATCATATACTAATACAATTTATACATTAAAACAAAAACGGCAGATCTGTATATATATATATGTATATATATATATATTTTTGATTTCTATTTATGTTTTCTCCTTCGTTCTCTATCGTTTTCCGTTTTTTCAGAGAAATTTCTATTATAACTATTTATTTAATATAAAAAAAAATCACCAACGGTACTTATGTACCTACACCAATTTACTTAGAAATAAAAATAAAAAATGCACATTAAAAATGATGCACTGATACCTGATCTCTGGGAAACGACAGAGTACAAGTTCCAATTTAGCACTTCAAAACCACACACGCACAAAGCTACTCAAACCAAAACACAAAAAAAAAAAAAAACACAAAAAACAACACAACAAAAACAAAAGAAAAATAAATAAAAAAACTAATTTTAAAATTGAGGAGATCGGAAAAACACGTCCGATCTCTTCAACGATCATCGATCGACCGACATCATTGGCTTCAATTTTTTGAAAATAAATTATGTTACTGTTGCTAGACTGAAATTGGATTATATGTAAGTATTTTAAATTATAGCTGCATAGCCGATATCCGCTTAGAGATTTGTCATAGTATTTAGACAGTATAACTGTAAAACTGGACAATTAAAATCAACGCCTTTCAGCAAAGTCGCTGCTCTAGTCGTCCTTCTCCGGCAGCTGGTTTTTTTAAATCTTAGTCAATTTAGTGATGATTTTTAATTATCAAACTCAAACATCAAAGACAAGAGTTCAATATCAACACCTAATAAACGTATTTGTAATAAAGTGCAACAGCCACATATTGACTGCTTCCTCTGTTCTGATTTGAATACCTATGACAGTAAATTAGTCGCTGTGGTCACCGATAACGCTTCAAATATGATCAAATCAGTTTCCGAATCACTTGAGAAAGATAAAAATTTGCAATGTTTTGCTCATTCTACTAGTCTAGTAGGGCAAGGAGCTATTAGAGACTTTCCAAATTTTAAAAACTTAATGAATAAAATCAAAAGTATTGTACAATTTTTAAAACGGAGTTTGGTAGCATCTGATAAATTAAAAAAAATTTAGATAGATGTTCCGCCGCTCAGGTTATTCCAAGAAATACCAACTCGATTGAATTCTTTTTTTTATATGTTCTCTAAATTTTTTGAACTTAATGAAAAAGTGGGAACAGTTTTATTGAAATTTCCCAAAGGATGTGTCCTTGAATATTAACCAAAATTATATGAATTATTACAAAAACAATAATAATCATTCGTCAAATCCAGTGAATAGTGGTAACTATTTCGATGCTGCTGGTTATTACTAGTAGAGTTAATTATATATGCAGCATCGGTTAGACTAAAAAGAAGTTTTTTACATTTAAGAAATTTGTGGTGAGCGATACGTTATCTCCAGTAACGTGATACCGTTGGTTTCTTGTTTAATTAATCAAATTTCGTTTTCAAATGAGCATACTAGTGAGCTAGGAAAACATTTTAAAGACAAGATTCTTTTTCATAATATCCAATATAAATAAAACCTTACCACCCAAACGCTATACCAATACACACCCACCTTTAAAATTGGATTGGATTGCAGTGTATGACCAAGCTCCCGGACCACGTCGGAACCTGAACCCACACACAAACCCATTAATAATGAAGAGAAATGCATCACTCCAACACAACCACATATATGCAAACACTCGAGTAGGCAGATATATACACACATACAAGAACACCCATGCACATGTTTACACTCGCACATCTGCTCACTTGCACACACATGCATGTACACGGATAGAACGACCCAAACACCGACATTCCAACGGTCGCACGGTACAAAAAGCATAACCACCCGGAAGCACCACTTCCAAAAGCACTAGTAAGACCCAAAAAATTCAACCTTTAACCATAGCAGCACGCACACATGCATAAATGCTTAGATTCGCCAATTCACACAACCGTCCTACTTCAACTGCCGGAAGATACTGCTACAACCACCTCCTAAGCACCTCCTACAATCAGCCGAAAGAAAACACACACATAACACATTACACCGATCTGATTAAAACTGCAATCCGTCCTTTAAACTCCACTACAAGATGACCTCCAAAAACCTGCCACAACTCAATGAAGCCAATCAGCCAAGCCACAATGACAGTGAACACACAAGTATACGTACGATACATACCATTGATGGCACGTCGCCGCAAGCAACGGATGAAACACTCTCCCAACCACGCACACAGCAGACGTTGTTAAACATCAGAAATCTTAAAGTAGAAGTAAATTCAACTTTTTCATGTTGCTTCGGAGTCGTGTGAATTAAAACCGAGAGGCTGAACTTATATCTCGTGTATTTTAACTTTCTTCTTAAGAAAGCAAGACTGGTCGCGCCGAGTACATCTAAGGAGCAAGAACCTTCACTATTACACTTCTACAAACAAGCAAGAATCCAAATGATTCTAGATTTTTTTGCCATAGTTTTAGTTTTGAGAAAATTCATTATAAATAAATATTAAAACATTCAATTAAATATTAACAATACATTTCGATTCGATAATACTAATGACAATAAATACATCGACAATCCACTCATCCGCAAACCTCATAAAAATAACATTAATTTTGACCAAATAGTAATCGGTACACATATAAAATAAAAATTAATTTAATTACTAATTTAACTTTGAGAGTGAAGTTTTTTTTTTTTTTTTTTTTTGATTATTTGGCTTTTCTCATTTTTCTACCGCACACCCAAAAAAAAAAGTTTACCGGACAATATTCCATTATTCGAAGTAAAGAAAAACTTTTGTTTCCTACATAACATCAATATTTATTTTGTCGGTGTGTGTATTTTTAAAGCTGTGTTTAGCTCTATATATAATTTAATTAATATTATTGCTATATGTGTTAGGGTGAGGAGTATTCGCCCTCGGTCATGCTTGATTCGGACATTTCTATTTCTTTTTCTACCATTCCTAAACATGTCGGTTTTTTTTGTTTTTTGCTATAAACTAACTATTTATGTATAGTTCATTCGGTCCAATAAATTAAACATGACGTGATAGATGCTATGTAGTAAATTGCTAAGGATTACGGAACGTAGATTCGAAAATTACAAGATGATGTAAATGGTATACATAAGTATTAAGTATAATTAAAAACGATTAAAAATTGTACATTTTCTGCAATTAAAACTTTTATATTTTTTTGACACCATTTTATATACATAATTTGGTTTGTGCTAATTACAATTTGGATTGATGTGTTTAACCACAGTAAGGAAAAAGGTGAATTGGCTAATTATTCCGGTTATATAGGATTATAATACTGTATTAGCTATATATAAGCAAACATATTAGGTTTGGTGTCTGTTTCTGATAAATTGGTTATAAAATTTTCTTTTTTTCATTTTTATTTAGTACAATTTACCGAGCCTAACAAAATTATATTTTAACACAGAACAATATGATTTATTTTCTATAATCAAGAGACAATTCATCAGTTTTCATTTCATCTAAACCTAATAATATAAAATACGGTACTATACGAATATATGTATGTAGTTATAAATCATTTTTTCTCTATACACATACAGTCTCGGTTAGGAAGTTTTCTCACTTGGAATTATACTCGTATAATATGGACTTCATCATAATGCTATTTATTTATTTTTATTATATTTTTTGGGCATCAACATAAATTTTATGTACTGAAGCATACCTGCATGTTTCATCATCACTCATTCACCATCATCATAAATATACACACCGGTAGTTGAAGAAATTTTAAGTTTTGTTTTATTGTTTAAATTTAGCGGTTTAATAAAATGAATCATATTTCTTGGAAATATATTTTTTTTTAAGAATTCGATTTTAGAATATTTTTTGTGTAAACACGAAAACGTATTTTTATCATTATGATGAATTTACATGAAATGTGATCTGTATGTCTAATTGAAATTTAAATTTATTTTTTAAAATGTATGATTGTTTTTGCAAAACAGCGATGCGTTATAAAGTTTTGGGTTGCTAAGAGTATATACAAAAAAAAAACTTCCGTATATTATAAATTTGGTTCCTTAAATCTAATTAGGAAAATCTTCAATTATTTTTTTATTTTATCTTATAATTATTCACAATTCTTGGAATATGAATATTTAATTTGAATATTTAGAAACCACTCAATTTTGTTCGATGAACATTTAAGTTTTTTAAATAAAATTGTTGATTTACAAACAGGAAAAAGTTTAGCAAAATGGAATCGGTATTTTATCTCAGATAAAAAATAAAATATTTAAAAAAAATATAAGTTTAGAATAAATGCTCTAAGACTCTAAGAAATGATTAAGACTTAACCTATGTTAGTTCTTAATATTAATATGCACTTAGTAATTTACTCTAAATTAGATAGCTAGATCCAAAGGATCTTTTTTTTAAGTCACCAATATATGTGGGCATCTTTAAGACTTCCTTTTGCAAAAGCGTTGAATATTATTCTAATTTCAACCAATACTTTTCGCTGCACTGCTTGATTGAGATAATGTATCTGCTATTGTTTCAATGCGTAGACCCCGAAGTATATTTGTATTACGTACCTACCAGGGTGTATTTCCATTGATCTTATTATTTTTGAATGCATTATTTCCAATTTTATTATGTTAGAAGCAAAACTGGATCCTAAGATACTAAGTTGAATGCCATATGTCCAAAAAGGTTTAAGTACCATTTTATACAGCAAAACCTTACACTTCAGGCTTAAGTTTGAATGTTTGTCTATTAACCAGTATTAACATTTTGACACACCTTAACTTGTTTTGTTGACGTTCAATTTCCATGTTTTTTCCAATTGAGCCTTATATCTAAATGTAGGCCGAGATATTTAATGTTTTGATTTTGTGGTAGCACGATATTATTTAATCTCTTAGGTGAACAGGTAAGATTGCGGAGTGTGAATGTAATGTGCGCCGATTAACGTTTGTCGGCCCTCATTCTCCATTTAGCTAGCCATTTTTGTATTCTGTCTAAATGTTCCTGCAGATTTCCTAAAGCTATACCTTTAGACTTTGATGTGTAGCTAGAATTGCTGTATATCATCCGCAAATGTTGAAACTTTTACGCAATTCGATGTTGGTAGGTCTGCAGTATAGATCAAATATAATATTGGACCTAACACACTACCTTGTGGAACACCTGCATGACTTTCGTAGAAATTGGTTGATGCGCTATTGTATTTCACCAAAAATTTTCGATAGAGCAAATAATTTTTAATGATTTTATAAAACCTTGCCGGTAACTGTGTTTTAATTTTGTATGTAAAGCCTTCATGCCATACTTTATCGAAAGCCTGTGCTATATCAAAAAACGCTGCAGAGCAGTACTTTTTTTTATTCTAGGGCGTTCATACGACCCTTATGAACTTACTCCACGGTTCCATGGTTTTCTCTAAATCCAAATTGATGATCCGGAATTATTTTTTTCTCATGTAGAATTCGTTTAAGTTTCTGAAGAATCATTTTTTCGAATAGCTTTGAGAGTGTCGGGAGTGGACGATATGAGTTAACATTTGTTTCTTTATCTTTATCGGGTTTTGGAATCATTATGATTTGTGAATTTTCCAGGTTTCTGGAAAGTAGCCCGTGTTCAGATTAAAGCACTGAAAATGTACTTTATTAGTTTGATACATTTTTCGGAAGGTTTTTAATTACTTTTCCGCTTATTAAATCATGCCTTGCTGCTTTTTTTAGATCTATGCTTTCCTTGATTATTTTTGTACTTGGCGCCACTTGTATTTAATTGGCTGGATTTCCGAAGCGAAATACTTTACTAAGATGTTGACGAAATAAGTTTTCTTTATATGTATCTCTTTCTGTCCAGTTTTCATTAGGTATAGATGGATCGGTGAGCATGAAAGTGTTTCAAGTTACCTGTGCGGCTTTCCGCAGAGAGTTATCTGTTGCTTCAGTCACTGTGAGTCCATTATGATAATGTTGAACCTCTTCATTGCGTTCTTTTAACAAGGCTATTTACAGATCTATTATCGCTTTGATTAATTTTGATTTAAGAGTAGGTGATCTATAAAGTAAACTGAGCTACTGGGGGTAGCATCCGTTGCAGCAAATCAATTCCATCTTTTGTTTTTGGAGCGACATTTAATAAACACTCTCTGGTTAATCTAGACTTGAATTAAGTCCAATTAGTACGTTGATTCGTCAGGAATCTAGGTAACGACAGTTTTAGAACTTGCATGTAAGTGTTATTAATACCGATGAATGATATGAAAACAAGTCGTAGCACTTTTCAGTAATTACAAGAGATCTAGCTATCCCTTTTGTTCCACAAAAGTTCAGTAATTCTGGAATTTTTCGCCCCTCAGTTGGTCAGTAGGTTGGGTGGCCAGCATATATATGATCCAGTTTTTCATCTTGCAAGCATTCCCATTGTATATGCCCTTCGTCTATTTCGAACGCGCATTCGATACGATAAACAGAAACGCAATATGGCAGACACTTTGTGAAATGGGCATCCCAAAGAAATCAATTGAACTCATACAAGAAATGTATCGGGATGCTGGGAACCGAATTCAATACAAAGGCAAACAAAGTGAGACATACAACAACACTCAAGGAGTAAGGCAAGGTTGCGTACTCTCACCAATGCTGTTCCTAATCGTATTAGACAGTGTAATGCAGAAACTAGATAACGAGTCCCCTAATGGCATTCAATGGAGGTTAACTGGTAAACTCAATGATTTGGACTATGCAGACGACATATGCTTGCTCACAGACAAACATGCTGACACTCCGACATGCAGCAGAAAGTGCAACAGCTATCAGATCTAGCTAACGAAGTTGGCCTCAAGATTAATATCAAGAAACCCAAGGCGATGAGACTCAACACAAATATAACCACACCGATGCACATCAACAATATACAAATTGAAGATGTAAATGAATTCGTATTATCTTGGGTGCACAATAACGAAAACAGGTGGAACAGAAGAAGACATACACAAACGTATAAATAAAGCCAGACATACATTCAACATGCTACACAAAGTCTGGAATACTTCTGTTCTGTCGCGCAAGACCAAGATACGAATGTTCAACTTATTAGTAAAATCGGTACTACTGTATGGGTGTGAGATATGGAAGTATACAGGAAAAATCATACAGAAGATACAGATATTCGTAAACAAATGCCTTCGACGAATACTTAAGTGCTTCTGGCCTAACACGATTAGTAAAATCAATCTGCACAGAACAACATGTCAGTCAGACATTAAGACTGAAATAAAGCGACGAAAATGGAGATGAATTGGCCACATACTGAGAAAGGCATCAAGTGGTATAACGAGGATGTCATTAGACTAGAACCCGCAAGGAAAAAGAAACGTTAGAAGGCCAGCAGTGCCATGGAAGAGAACGATGCTAGCAGAGGCAAAACACCTGCGAAAATCATGGGCGGAAATTAAAGCAATAGCCCCAAATAGAGTAAGATGGTTCAGAATAGTAGACGCTCTATGCTCCTAAATTTGGAGAAACAGGAAAAAAGCATTCCCACAGTGGTTTGCCTTTCGAGGACGTTAAACTTGAACTCCATTGGATATGTTTGGCGTTGTAGTCAGCTCCTGCAATAAACTTATCTCCCAGGGTTTTTAAATAATTGGCAAATTGATGTCTTAAGGTGAGCAACAAACTGCAGATATGCATTTCCCCCTTCATTCCTCTGTTCCTTATAAGGATAGCAGAGCCAACTTATAATTTTCCGCTTGGATACTTAGTATATCATAAAAAATGTTTCCTTTGATTTTGAAATGACTCATAGTCGTAAAATGTGTTTCAGTAATCAGCATAATATCGATGTTGCGTTCAATAAGGAAATTATGTACGTCTAGTTTATGTTGCGTTAGTCCATTAGCATTCCAAACAGCTAATTAAAATTTATTCTAGTTGGTTTTTGATTAACAGTTGCATGAGGATATTTATATTTTGGAGCATGAGACTCATATTGGTCTCATCATTTGCATAAATTTTCATTGATTCGTTGAGATTATTTATAAAGTTGTAAATTCCCTCGTTGTTAATTCCTTTGTTCTTTGAAGATTTTCACGCCTCAGATTTGCTTTTATGTAGCTCACACTTGCTGTTGTCATGTTGTGTGCCACATATTGTAAAAACAGCTGGCACTTTGCAATAATTTCGCGGGTGTCCATATTCTTGACTGTTGGTGCATTGTAAAACAGAATTACGTTTATGTGGTTCCTCCGCTATTATTTTGCGATACAACATAGACATTATATTATAAATCGCGTGTTTGGCATTAGTTTTCTTTACTTCAGGTTGTAGCTAAACTTTAAACAGTGGTTGAGGTTTTCTCTTGCGGTTTATAATGTTTATTACATTTTTTACCTTAAATTTCAACCTTGTCAGTTCTTCGCTGATTTCTTCAGGTTGCACGGTGGATTCGATTCCTTTTGCGCTCTTCAAACGATAGGTGTAAAAGTTTTTTTTATTTTTTTCTAATGCGGCTACAATTTTTCTGTATCCGTCGATGTTTTTTGCTTGAATCCTGGTTTCACTAATGTTTCCACGTTTAATAAAAGCAACAAAAAATGTGTAGTTGCTTCAGCATTTAAATAGATTGGAGAAGGTTTCTCCTTAGGCCCTTTCTCATCGTCTTTGTTTTCACCTTCAACGTGCAGAACTTCAAATCGGTTTTCTGATGTTACTACTGACGGATTTAATTTTACACTCTTTAGTACTGAAAATGTAGCTCTCTGTAAAGAGTTACTGGAACGTAACGTTCAATCCCGGTTTGCACCAGGATATTCGCTTAATTTAAAAAATAATAATTTTAATACTAAAGAAAATTATAATTTTTTAGAAATATTGATTTACGATTCTATCCCAAATAAAACATAATTCGAACGGAATATGTAGTAAACTTGGGCAGTGCCTAAAATATAACTCCAATAAAATATTACAAATCTAATGAATTTAGATAGATGTCTACCTTACCATGTGACGTTTCTTAATTTTTTTCATTCAATTATTGTGTCCTTTTGTTACAAGCATGAGTAAAACCTGGTCAATCGGAAAGGTTAATTGCACAATTTGAGGACTTAATTTAAAATTTAAGATTTAAGACTAAAATTTAAATGACTAAGTTCGCAGATCACAAAACGATCCTTGTCATTTGCCTTAAAAAAAGTAGCAATTTAAATCAAATAAATAAAGTGATATAAACAAAATAGAAGCATAACCTTAAAATTAAATTTTATATTATGAACACACTATTTTAACCAAGCTCCTAAAACTAAGCTGCATTGTTTTAATGTCATAAAATTTAATTATATATTTTTTTCACACCACCATCTTTATAAATTATATAGACCATAAAGTTTTTTGTAAAACTCATTATTTTGATAGCATATTTTCTCACATTGACCAACATTATAATGTATTACTCTTCTCGTGAAATATGTAATGCTATCCTTTCCGACAGATTAAAAATTATGATTTATCCAACAATTTCACATTGTATATTGCAACTCACTCCAAACCGCAAAAAAAGCTTTTATCGAAAGTAAAAAATAAAAAAAAAAAAAAAGGAAAAGCGAACAAAAAATATTGTGTGTAGCAGTATTTTAGGGCCATTCTGTTGAAAAATCGATAAAATGGTCTTTAATTTTAATTAAAATTATAAAATTGGACTCGTTTGTGGATTTTTTAAAGTTATCAAAAAAATTGTTTATACATATCTTTAAGAAAAAAGAAATGTTTTTGTTTATTTTTACCAAATCTTCTTGTATATACGAGTAGATTGTTTTTTAGGTTATTTATTTTGTTGTTATTATGCTCGAAGGGAAATCTGATTTTGGCATAACTTTTAATAATATGCATATTTTGCTTTGAAATTCTATCAATTTATCTGTAATAAATATGGTTTCTAGTAAATTAATTAGTTTTCTATTTGTAACTTCGACGGGAAAGCAATTAACCTATCGTCAGTCGTCACATCCATCGTAAATAAAGATTTATATATATGCGAAAGTAAATATTGTTTTATGAATATAATACAAGCATCCTACACCCAGTAGTTTTTACTGTAAAGTGCCGCGAGTATATAAAATAATATTTCCACGTAAAAACGTTTTTCCATATCTTAAAGCTCCGTTAAGCCATTAACCAATTTCCTTTTTTGCAAAAAAAAAAAAAAAAGACGTAATATACTTATTACACAAGCACATCGCATAAACCTATACGTTATACAAATCCATTTTCCACGAATTTTTATTTTTAGCACAAATTGCTACATTTCTAACATCAACAAAAATCAAAAACCAACAGAAACAAAATCCTAACAAATAATGCTGTTAGCAAATTTTATTTAGTTTTTACAAGTAAAAAAAATCGAAAATCAATGAACTGCATGAACTTTAGGTATTTCCAAAATGGAATTAAAAATTGCAACTAACGTCGATATTAAAAATTCAATTTTCCCAAAAATATATATAAAAAAAAAAACAAATATATTTTTAAATATAATTTTAATTGAAATAGTTTTAATGTAAAATTATGTACCCATTTGCATATTTTATTGTAAAAATTTGCATAAAATTATGTAATTGAATTCTACAAATTTTTGTTTATATAATTTATATATATATATATATATATATATATATATATATATATATATATATATATATATATATATATATATATATATATATATATATATATCTAATCCACTTCTAATGTACCTGCAGTAAAACTCTTTGCTTGTTTAATAATATTAAAATTTAATTTTATGTTTGCGAACCATTCAACAAAAAAAAATACCGCGTGGTGGAAAATTCTGATTTATCGCTGAACAAAATTTCATCGTTCGTTTTATTGTTGTTTTAGTGTATGAATATGTAGGGTACACGAATTATTTCACTTGAATACTTTCTTAATATTCAAGAATCGTTTTTGTTGTTTGTTTTTATGTTTTCATACGAGTACACATATAGAGAGTACAGAAGAAAAAGGTTAAAACATTAATCCATAAGCTTTGTTTCATTGAAATAACAAAAAGAGCATGCACAGCATTTTCAAAATATACTATACTATGATATTGTTTCGTTAATTTCTTAGTTTTTACCTTGGTTGCATTAGTAAAATGAAAAACAACAGCAACGATACGAGTATACAAGTACGAGTATAAATATAATCATTCATGTACTTGTGTGAAATAACAAATGCAATTTGGGTTTTTTATGCAAACGAGATAACATGGTTGAATATTAACAAGTAGATTAACATAGATTATCAGAACTTGATACATAAACAACATATCAACAAATATATTGTGTGTCACGTGGTTATGATTTGATTTAAAGCATGGATAATGATTTAAAAACCAAATTTAATTAAATTTTGTCAACACAAAAAAATAGTGAGTCGATATTCCTACAGGTATTTAGGTACCTAAAGGGTTTAGGTATTTAGAGTTTAGTAACTATAGTTTTAAAACTATTAAACATCCTGCAATGAAATTTTTAAACTATTAAATTTTTTTCTCATTTACTGTTATGATATTCCCAACTACAATCAACATAGCGATTGTTATATTGCTCATGAAGATGAAAATGCACTATAATTGTCGAGTGTTAATTGTCAAGTTCTCGTTTGATCGTATATCGTAATGTTGTATAGCATATATTGTGGCTTACCGATGGGGTAAGCCCCCTGATGGGGGCTCACAATAGTAAATACGAAGTTCTTAATTACGAGTGATAATTTATTTAATACTTTAGTTTAGTTTATACAAAATAATTGCTTACTAAGCAATTATATATATATATATATATATATATATATATATATATATATATATATATATATATATATATATATATATATATATATATATATATATATATATATATATATATATATATATATATATATATATATATATATATATATATATATATATATATATATATATATATATATATATATATATATATATATATATATATATATATATATATATATATATATATATATATATATATATTTTATTTAACTTTTAAATCATAAATGATCATTAACATGTTGTGTGTCAACATTCTCCCGGGTCGTTGTTTCTAGTCTGTAGTCTTCTTTTGGTGGAGTTCTTTTTTGGATTCTAATCTTATAGATAAGGTAACCGATTATTGTTACAGTAAGCATTCCATATCCTAGAGTGTATTGGTGAATATCATGATGAGATATTGTGCCCATGTCAATGGGCTGTTGTTCTTCTTGTTATTGGTGAATTATTTGCTTGTGAAGGTAACTGATGTCATTCTCTATATAGAAGTATTTCCAAAGTAGTGAAAAGTTGGTAGATATGATAAGTCAATTACGGTTTGACCCTTCTTTTAAGTTACATCCATTTTTAGGGAAAATAATTCCGTTACGGGGTTAATTGCACTGCTACAAAGTCTCTAATCACAAGCTATACTAGCTCGCCGTTCTTGTCCAATTGAGAAAATCCATTTATTGTTTTTTAACTTGATCCATGTAACTAATGAGTTTTCTGATACTTCTTTTACAATATGGCAGTTGAACGGTTGTTGTAATGCTAACAAATTTAATTCACATATAGAATGGTTGTTGTTTGCGGAATGAATTGGATGTAGCAGCATACAAATGTATTCGTTGTTGCTATGTTTGCAATGTCTAACCTCGTCTTTCAAGTTATTGGAAAATTCTTCTATTATTGTTAGTTTCAATTATTGTAAGTGTTTCAATTCAAATATCAAATATTGTCCAGACAGTTTTCCGCTGCATGATATGATTTGATATAAACTTAATAGTTCATTATTTTCATTGTGTCCTGGTAGGAAAGCATCGGGTGGCATATGAGTTTTTATATCTTGGAGTGCCTTTTTACGTTGATGTGGTGGTAAAATTGATGTGCTAATTGCTTTATTCTGCGAATTTAAGCGTCGATCAGTTTTTGTTGCGTATCTTTAAAATCTAGTAAAAGAAAAAGACATTAATGTCTTTCACTTGAGAATTTTATTTGCTGCTTTAGAACTTGCCAAAAAAGTCTATTTGCTCCTTCTGTTCTTTTTAAAATGTTGAGAGTAGCATCGGCAATCGATGTTGACTATTGATTACAGAGCACATTTCATGTTTCTGTATTGTGATAAATCGGAGTAATATCTTGCGAGATTGAAGTATACAACTATCTTCCATTGTTGGTTGATAAACCTGAAACTTCCTGTGTTCTCCAAATAAATACCTGGTTAGTGATATTAAAACTTAGTGATATTAAAGAGGATATGTGATTTTTTGATGATACTGAATTTTACTAGACTCAGTTTCTGGTTCCTTTTGTTCGGAGTCGACAGACTCTAGAGGAAGAGCACTTAGTTCTGTGATGGGTCTCTTAAATGTGGCACCATTACTTCCCTTTATTGTAACTACTCTAGTTAGGTTATCTTTACCAGGATGTAGCTCTATAATCCTTCCTAAAGGACAGTTGGACCATTTATTTCTTTTTTGTAATCCAGTTAAATAGTCATTTGACCAATGTTTCCAGAAATCTTGAACCATTTTTTGGATTAGTCTCCATCGATGGTTGGCAGAAATGTTTTCGTTCCAGAAATGTCAAGTGTCCATGGGTTAACGCATTTTTGAACAACTTTGTGAAGTTATGTTTCCGTTTTTTAACAAATCGTTTTTCTACTTCTAACAGACGTGCCATTGCGCTCTTTTTTTAGCATCTCAGTGGTTTAGCAGAATACACATCAATGTCAAAATGTTTGACTAAGTAAAGGCCATTTTTGAGACATCTGTGGCTGGTTGCAAACATTTTTTCACATTCTAGTTCTTTGGTGATTGTTCGTTTATGAGGAAGCTCTTCTTTTTTCCAGAAGCTTTTCAATTTAGTATCTAAATCAGCAGTTCTTCTGTTGAATTGTGACAATCGTCTGCAACACGGCCTAGAAATATCTAGCCCAATTTGGTATCTAGCCCAACTGGTTCGTCGGATGAGGCTTTTACTGTTTTATTCATCAAAATGTCTCCATAATAATCTGCACCCAATAATAAATCGATTGGACCAGGAGTATAAAATGATGAATCAGCCCATAGCAGATTTCTGGCAAGTTTCCATTTCCAAGGGTCTAAAGGCTGTTCTGGCATATATCGCGTTAAGTTTTTCAATACTAATGCCTTTACGGTTAAGTTATATTTGGAGGGAAACCTCGGCTTCATGTTAAGTTCGCTACTCCAGCATCGGTTTTTCCCATGCCTGTTATTTCTGTATACGCTGCGCTCTTTTTTAACTTAAGTCTCTGCCAGGCTTCTTCTGTAATCAAGGTGGCTTGAGACCCAGGATCTATCAGTACACGAAGCAATTCATTATGGCTACCTAACGTTGCTTTCCATAAAGCGGTTCCTAATAAGATACACTTCCGATTTCATGATTGTGCTGCTTGTACGTTTGTATTAGCAGGCTTTATACTTTATGGTGCCCTAGTTCGCGTACTATTGTCACTATGCAGCAGACTGTGATGTAAACCCCTGCATAGTTCACAACTTTTATTACATGGGTGTTTGTGTTCCGGAAGCAAACATCTTCGGCATAGTGGTTTATAATACACTGCCTTACTTCTTTCAATTTGTAAAACATTTTGGACCTTTTTACATTCAGGTAGATTGTGCTCTTCATAGCAGAAACTACATTTAACGGGTTTTTTAGTAATCGCTAAATGTGCAGCTTTACTGGCTGAGGCTGTTTGTTGGTATGTTTCCTTTTTTTTTGTATGTTTTATCTCGAGATAGAACTCCCAGGGATTGGAACCTTACTTGTAGAAAGGCTAGAAAATCTTTCACTGTTTGAATTTCTGTCGGGTTTTTCAGAGATGTTTCGTACAAGCGGTGAGTTTCCCTGTCTAGCTTCTTTGTTAGAATGTTAATCAATATAGCAACCCAAGAATCTCGATTGATTCATTGGTTTTTAATTGCATGAAGACATTCAAATACATTATCATGCAATAATCGTAAACCATCAGCCGATTTTGATAATAAGTTCGGTAAATCAAGAATACTGTTTATGTACGTATTCGTGAGAAACCGTTTATCATTATATATGGAGCATAAAATATTCCAAGCAGTGTGATAATTTTCCTGCGAGATGTTGAGGTGGCTCCTGCGAGATGTTGAGGTGCGAGATGTTGAGCTTAGATGGATCTCCTACAATGACTGATAATACATAATGCATATTTTCAACACCAGTTAACTCATCATTACAATGAATGGTTTTATTGAAGAGGCTTTGAAAGCTTGTCCATTGTTTATAATCCCCGTTAAAACGGGGTATTTTGATCCTGGGAAGTTTGATATTGGATCATTTTACTTCTTGTTTTGAGTAATGTTTCGATACTGCCTTTGCAAGATGGTCTTGAAGATTTAAGCTCTTCTTCACTTGCGTTTCCAATTATCTCTTCGTGATTTTGTGTAATCGAGATCCATGATTCGGTTAGAAGTTTGATTTTTAACTCATAATATGCCTTGTTCATCATCTTTTACTTTGTGAATCACGTTAGTGTTGAAGCGTGTTGAACAACCTTAGCTTCTGGCCGTTAGAACAATGATAAACATATGATTAGAACATATGATGAAGCATCAGCGCCTTGTTTATCTAAGTTCGCCCTTTCTTTATTATTTCCTGCTACTTTTAGTTTGGCTCCTAGTAGCAGTACCTTAGTCTCCTCGAATGCTTGCTTTACTTGGTTGTAAAACTGTTGTTCGTATATGGATGATTCTCCGAAAGTGCGTGGATTAAGGCTGCATCGGTTGTAGAAAATTTATCGAAGAGTAGCTGCAAGTTTGTGAGGTTGTCTTCACAGTATTGTTTTGTTTTTTTTTTTAAATTGTTTTTAAGTTTATTAATCAGTCTTACTAAGCAATTATACATAGTTTTGTGTATATATATGATATTTTTATTTAACTTTAAATCATAAATGATTAATAAGCAAATTGTCACCTTTCATTTATGATCATTAACATGTTGTGTGTCAACACTTCTAGATGAAACCGACGCTGTTCAACCATTGCTCTATTTTTTATGTCGTACTTATATGCCTGTGCTTTTCCAATTTGCTTGACGATATAAATTTGAAATTATGTTTTTAAACTCTTGACTGAAAAACGACGTTGATCATTTATTTCTAAGTTGAATTTTACTTGAAAAAAAAAAGTATGAAAAAAGTATGACGTAAAAATATTCTTTCCAAAATAAATGAAATAAATAAGTTCCTATTTACATTTTTTTTAATCAAAAAACTAACAACAATGGTATAACAAGGTACTCTAGAAAACATTCTTATCCGAAAAGCTTTATACACATATTATAAGATGTTAATATGGAAAACGTATCATGAATTTATTATATTCAATATTTTCATAACGTAAACGTGTTGTAGCTGTTGAATGTATGTTCTTTTTGATAGATAACAAAACTCTCCGAATAATACGTGTAACGTGTTACAATAAATTTATAACACTAAAGCTTTTAAAAAACGTCTAACCAATTATTTTTTTAGTTTTTTCGTTAGTAATTAAATGAATCTGAAAATTGTCAAATCGCATATTTCTGAAAAAAAAAAACGCAAAAGCTTATACACGTGAAAAAATAACGAAAGCTTAAATTTGCTTTGAAATTAAATAGAACGGTATTTTTTTAGTTAGTAAAAATCAACTGAGATGAAATTTAAAATTTAAAACTTTAAATTGTCTAAAAATATATTTTATAATATGTTACTTACAAATTTTTCTTTCATTTTTTTAGGTAATGCAGCCATTATTTCTTAAATAATTAGTAAGTATAACTTTGTAAGATTCTTACTAAGATAACTTTGTAGACATATCCTCATCATGTGCATGTCCTAAAACTTTATTTTGTTCTAATTTATTTTCATGTCAGAATCTTAAATCTCTAAACATAAATAATAAATATACCTCAAAACTTAGGCGTCCTCATCACGCCTTCCGTATATTAAACAACAATAATAATAATAGAGTAAAATTATAATCATCCCATCAATCATTCCCGATATATACGCGTGCATGTGTGTGTGTGTGCCATCCGGAATTTCACTTCGAAATCATAAATATATAGAACAATTTAGATTTTGCTACACACCAATAAAACCACCATCAAATTGTATTTCTAAAAATTATATATATTTGACCCTTACAACATAAATTTCCACATATTTCCATGGATTTCATTTCCTATACTCGTGATAGGAATGTATAATGTTTTTTGTTTAGAATCTATATAACTCTTCATACCAGCGCACAATCGAAATTTAGATCCCGTATATATTTTTATATATGTACATATGTATTTATATATATTTATAAAATTTTTCCAAAAATAGATTAATTCGTTAAATAATTAAAAATAAATATAATTACACCCGTACCCACGGTTTCGAAAAATTGTGTTACAAATTGACAGTTTTGTATTCGATTAAATAACGCGTTTTTTTTTAGATATGCATGTCAGTATGTAATATAATTTCTTTTGTATTGTTGCCATTTCCATTCAGATGCCAGAAAAATAAGTATTCGCATCACAACTATAGACGTTATGAAATTTAATATTATTACGAGTAGCTTTATATATTGAACCATAAAATTTGGGTAATTTTCTTGTCTATATATACAAAGCTAATGTCATTTTCAGTCAATATCGTATTTTATTTTAACGCTTTATTCAAGATGTAATTACTGTCAAATACAACATTAGGGTTAAAGTACAAAACAATAAGATTTGAACAAAACAATATATTAGTTTTGATTAGTCATTGATTGAAATTAAATTAGAATTTTATGTTAATGACAATAAAATATTATAATCTATATGTGTCGCAAAAATAAAATGACAAATTGCTTTTATGGTAATTATGATAAGTTATCAAAACCCCCGAGTGAAAACCGAGCAAATATATAATTTCCTTACATAAAAATAAATTAAATAAAAAGCTTTGCTAAATATTTCCGCTATATCGCAACACATAACGAGCGTACACAGCTTCTTGTCTTATATATTATGTACATCAAGCAAGTAAAAGAAAATATTAATTGCTCCACATTTCAGATTACCTCGCTCTTTCAGTACTGTGTAAATCTACTGATGATTGATAACAGGAAAACACAATTTCATATGATTTGTTGACATTACTTTAAGCGACAATTTTGTTGTCACGTTATGTACATATACATTTATGTACGTATATTATTATATATAAATATATAAAGTGTTAGATATATTGGTGGAAATTTTATATAGGGTTGGGAAAATGAACAAAAATAAAAAATCAATTTTATGATAAAAATTTGATAGCAAAACATTATTTATCTTCTCATTTTTCATATCAACATAAAATGTATATGGAAAATATTTTTTGGTGTATTTATAACATTCTGATATATGTTCTATATACTTTACATACATGAAAACTTCACAACATAAACCCATATGAAAATTTTGAATATTTAAATATTTAGTCGAATATACTTGGTTTTTATAAGAAATATGTATATGATTCTGATCTTTTAATATAAAAAGTAAAATAAAAAACCACCCAAAAATAAAAATAAAAAAACAAAGTTTTGGTTTTGAAAATTAATTTTTTTCAAAATTTTTGTTCGTCATCTTAAAATGGAAAATAAAATTAATTATTTACCCCATAACGATATTTACTAATTATCTAAACAAGTTTTTTTTTTTTTACTAAATTAGTCAAGTGTGTCTTGTTTGTTTATTATTATTTTCACTTAGCTTTTTTGTCAAAAAATATTCATCAGATCTATGGTTGTTTACTGAGAAAATACTGAACGTAAATAAATGTATAAATATTTTAAGGTTAGGAATTTTTAAATCTATATATGTATCAGGTTAAAAATGGTAATAATTGTATGTACATTATTTTTTGAATAATATGTAGCACCAGTACTATGTACTGAACTATACCTAAACATCCTATACCTAACTATAGGAACTAACTATAACTAACTATAACTATACCTAAATATAGATATGTAATTATTATTAATATCGAAACACATATGTAATTATTGCTTTATATTCAATAGCTTATTTTTGATTTTAATTTTACTATTTTGAGCACGACACCGAGAGAAGTATATAGATTCACATGAGTCTAATAATTATCTTAACAAATGGTTTAAATCGAATTTTGAATTAATGTGCTAGTGTGATATAATATATTTCATAATTTGCGAGTTGATATTCAATAAATTGGCTATACAGTTTATAATCAGCACCTCGATTATAGTAAGTTGGGATGAGTCTATAGAAGAGCTCAAAAAGTGGTCCAAATAGTTTGGAACTTCTTTTGTAACTATAATACGTTGGCTTTATAGAACACAGTCATAATTAGAATGCCTAGAGTTTAAAGAAATTTGTCAGTTTGAGCAAGTTATTTCAAAAATCATTGTTCACATTTGTTGGGATAAAGCCCAATGACTAGTCCCAAAGATAAATATAATTATTTATTTAAATAAATATTTGCTATAATAAAGAATTATTTTAGCTTGCAATCACTAGATCCATTGGTTTGGTTCTTTGTAGGCGTCGTATTTGAAAAGAGTTGCCTTAGTCAACGGACGTCAAATTTTATTTGTTTCGTGCCATAAATTAAAAATTTAATTTTCATTTATTATTTTTTTGTTTTTTGTTTTTTTGGCATAAATTGGGGCACCAAGATATGTATCGTTCCATTTGTTCGTGTTCTATTTTATTAATACCTGTGTTTTTCTTTTAATTTATTATTATTATCGTCATCTTATTTTGAAGATTTATTATTCTATTTATTTGGTGCCTTATTTCAGGACTGTCCGTCAACAAACAAAAATATTTTATTGTTTTAATGGTAAGTATTGTCAATTAGTTACGCCAGTCTCTATTATGTCGGTGAATATTCCGAATTTAGTTCTTAAATCGATGTTAGAGGATAAATCCAATTTATCTATTGGTAGTTTAAATGTTCAAAGCCTATTCCCAAATATTGACGAATTACGTCACATTTTCAATGGTACATCAGTGGATATACTTTGTTTCACTAAAACTTTTCTTAATCCTAACATTCCTAGTTTGGCTTTGGCTATTGAGGGTTTTAATATTTTCAGATAGGATAGGACGAGATAGGATCTCCTCTTAATTACGGGGGCGTTTTTATGTATGTAGGTGAGCATATTAAGGCTAGATTAGTGAGTGTACCTTCTTCTATTTTAGATTCGTTGGTCTCCGATTTAGAGTTTATTTTTGTATGTTTTCGTACACGATTGTAAAATCGGTACGGTCTACAATCCTCCAAAAACTAGTAAGAGGACGTATGTTCAATTTAAAAAATCCCTTGTAGGTATAGAATCCAATCGCTAGTGGTATTTCTCATTCCTTTATTGACCATATTGTTTCCTTTAGTTATAGTCCTATTTGTTTTTTCAATCAGTTGTCCCTTGGTATAAGCTCCCATCATGATCTTTTAGTTTTTTCCATTAATTGTTATTCTCCGTCAAAGTCTAGAAGCTTTAGCTTTAGGGATTCTTCTAGGTTAGATGATTCCTGTCTTTATTTAGCTTGTACTTCGGATCCTTGGAAGGATATCTTTTCTGTTAGTTCTTCTACTAGACAAATCGAAATATTCAACAGTTATCTTGGCTTCGTTTTTGAGTCTTGTATTTCGTTGAGAACCATTACTCTAAAACCAAAATCTCCACCTTCGTGGTGTCAGGAAATTTCTAATGCTATTTGTGTTAGGGTTATCAAATATCGTTTATGGAAAAAGTACCCTAATTTCCAGTCCCACTTTGATTATAAGCAGGCGTGTAATAGGGTTGTAGGGTTAATTAGGTTATCTAAATATACATTTTTTTTAAAGATAAGATAGATCCCTCTCTCCCTCCCAAGGTCTTTTGGCGTAATGTTCGTAATTTGGGACTTGGTAGTTGCAAGAGTATCATTCATGAGGTTTTCAAGCCAAATGAATTAAATAGTTTTTTTAGCTCCAATCTGAACTCTGGTAGGAAAACTGTCGAATTACTTTCTGACGAGTCCTTTAATTCATTTTCGTTCTCAAATATTTCGCTCGATGAGTTACATTTCGCTATTTGGAAGGTTAAGTCGAAATCCTCTGGTTTGGATAATATCAGTTTAAAATTCGTAAAACGAGTTTTTCCTTTCGTTTCAAAGTACTTGTTACATATTTTTTTATTTTATGCTTACGTCCTCTTCCTTTCCTGACCAGTGGAAGCTTAGTAAAATTATTCCTATCCCAAAGATTAGCAATCCTTCTGAACTATCTCATTTTCGTTTATAACTTAACTTTATGTTAAGTTCACTTATGAAAGAGAACTTAACATAAGTATGTTAAGTTCTCTTTCTAAAGCTTTTGAGATAGTTGCTAAGAATTCAGGTATACCTTAATAGCAATAGTTTAGTTAGCTTAGTTCAATCTGGGTTTAGAAAATATCATAGTACTACCACTGCGTTATTAAACGTATGTGACGATATTAGGTGTAATATGAGTAATAGGGAGTTGGCCTCTTTAGCTTTGTTAGATTTTTCCAAGCCCTTCGATTCTATTAATCACGGTATTTTATTCAATAAGCTTATTTCTCAATTTAGATTTTCATTTTCCGCCGCCAAATTAATTCTCAATTACCTTTCTAATCGTTCTCAGGCAGTTTATACGAATTACGTCACATTTTCAATGGTACATCAGTGGATATACTTTGTTTCACTAAAACTTTTCTTAATCCTAACATTCCTAGTTTGGCTTTGGCTATTGAGGGTTTTAATATTTTCAGATAGGATAGGACGAGATAGGATCTCCTCTTAATTACGGGGGCGTTTTTATGTATGTAGGTGAGCATATTAAGGCTAGATTAGTGAGTGTACCTTCTTCTATTTTAGATTCGTTGGTCTCCGATTTAGAGTTTATTTTTGTATGTTTTCGTACACGATTGTAAAATCGGTACGGTCTACAATCCTCCAAAAACTAGTAAGAGGACGTATGTTCAATTTAAAAAATCCCTTGTAGGTATAGAATCCAATCGCTAGTGGTATTTCTCATTCCTTTATTGACCATATTGTTTCCTTTAGTTATAGTCCTATTTGTTTTTTCAATCAGTTGTCCCTTGGTATAAGCTCCCATCATGATCTTTTAGTTTTTTCCATTAATTGTTATTCTCCGTCAAAGTCTAGAAGCTTTAGCTTTAGGGATTCTTCTAGGTTAGATGATTCCTGTCTTTATTTAGCTTGTACTTCGGATCCTTGGAAGGATATCTTTTCTGTTAGTTCTTCTACTAGACAAATCGAAATATTCAACAGTTATCTTGGCTTCGTTTTTGAGTCTTGTATTTCGTTGAGAACCATTACTCTAAAACCAAAATCTCCACCTTCGTGGTGTCAGGAAATTTCTAATGCTATTTGTGTTAGGGTTATCAAATATCGTTTATGGAAAAAGTACCCTAATTTCCAGTCCCACTTTGATTATAAGCAGGCGTGTAATAGGGTTGTAGGGTTAATTAGGTTATCTAAATATACATTTTTTTTAAAGATAAGATAGATCCCTCTCTCCCTCCCAAGGTCTTTTGGCGTAATGTTCGTAATTTGGGACTTGGTAGTTGCAAGAGTATCATTCATGAGGTTTTCAAGCCAAATGAATTAAATAGTTTTTTTAGCTCCAATCTGAACTCTGGTAGGAAAACTGTCGAATTACTTTCTGACGAGTCCTTTAATTCATTTTCGTTCTCAAATATTTCGCTCGATGAGTTACATTTCGCTATTTGGAAGGTTAAGTCGAAATCCTCTGGTTTGGATAATATCAGTTTAAAATTCGTAAAACGAGTTTTTCCTTTCGTTTCAAAGTACTTGTTACATATTTTTTTATTTTATGCTTACGTCCTCTTCCTTTCCTGACCAGTGGAAGCTTAGTAAAATTATTCCTATCCCAAAGATTAGCAATCCTTCTGAACTATCTCATTTTCGTTTATAACTTAACTTTATGTTAAGTTCACTTATGAAAGAGAACTTAACATAAGTATGTTAAGTTCTCTTTCTAAAGCTTTTGAGATAGTTGCTAAGAATTCAGGTATACCTTAATAGCAATAGTTTAGTTAGCTTAGTTCAATCTGGGTTTAGAAAATATCATAGTACTACCACTGCGTTATTAAACGTATGTGACGATATTAGGTGTAATATGAGTAATAGGGAGTTGGCCTCTTTAGCTTTGTTAGATTTTTCCAAGCCCTTCGATTCTATTAATCACGGTATTTTATTCAATAAGCTTATTTCTCAATTTAGATTTTCATTTTCCGCCGCCAAATTAATTCTCAATTACCTTTCTAATCGTTCTCAGGCAGTTTATTTCAGTGATAGCTTATCTGATAGCTTATCTGATTAGCTTATCTGATTTTAGTCCACGTCACACGGTCACTTTTTGTAGTTATAAAAAAATCTTATTCTAATCTTAAACATAAAGGTACAACATTTTCCATTTCCATAATCTAAATTCTTAATTTTTACAAGAAAACGCGTAAATTCGATGAAAGCTTCGATGCGTCGAATTATTTCGGTTCTTTGGTGGCTGCTGTGTCTCATTGGCATAGGAACGTCTAAGTATTGGGACGATTATTACGACCGAAAATTGAAGTAAGCTCTCTTAAAGTTGCGACCACCGACTCAGAATCGTGGTAGTAATTTTTTATATTTTCTTTAGCTGTAGTATAAGTTAAACAGGATTGTATAAAGACAAAACAACAAAGCGACAAGAAGTTTAGTAGTAAATGCGTTATTCTTTTGGAAGAAAAATCTATCGAGAAGATAGATTTCACCTATCGATGAAGTTAACTTTAGTAAACGTATCTCTCATAAGTATATATGCTTCAAACAAAAGTAAGTTAAAAACAAATCATGTATATTATGGTTTTTTTTTTTGCAAATAGTTAAATTTTACACCTAATGTAAAACAAATAGTTATACCTATATTAATTTTTAGTTTATAAAAACCAACTAAAAAAACTGGGACTCATTTGTCGTTCACATTTTTAAATATAATTTACAGCCTGTTGATTTTATGAACAAACTATGATATTTCAAATTTATATTCAACAGTTTATATTAACAATATAACCAGTTACTCCTATACTATTACCGATAAGTATGTATATACAGTTATATATACATATTACAAATATACATAGACAGATTAGGATCTTCCTATCCGCAAGGGATAACATTAAATACGCAAACAAGAAAACCCTATGTATCTATTATGATAATACTCATGTTCTTTGTCATTAGAACGGAATTAAAGTTGATCCAAATTTGTAAAATCACTAGCCTCTGGGCGAGCTCATTTAATTTTTTTCTTATGTTTATTTATACATTAGATTATGTGTAACACATATGAGCTATGTATGAAAAGTTATTTTTCCGAATTGCTTATTTATCAAAATCAAATAGGCATAAACTATTTAAAAGCTATAACTTTTCTAATTTTACTATGGAATAAAATTCAAAATGTTTCAATAACAAAAAACTTTAGTAATAAAATAAAACTTAACTTTTTTTTAAATATATCAATTTAAATCAGGGTTCTATTATTGTTTTTTTTTTTTTTTACAAAGTAAAAGTTAAATCACACCGCACAAATCCAATTTATAACTCTTAGGATGACTTTACTCTCGTATCACACACTACGCTAGTAAAAAAAAACGTTCTATAAAAATTTTATTTTATATATTTTTTTATTAAATTCTTTTTACTCCCGTTTCGCATCAATTCTTCATTTTTATTGACATGGAAACTGACCAGCTTCTATCGTTCGTTAAATTTATGTACATTCAATCGATATAAACAACCGAATTTGACTATAATATTATATTTCAAATCAAAAAAATAAATATTCGGTATCAATCATACTTTTGAGCAAAACAGAAAATTACATTTTATCAATAAATTAAATTTCCAGTATATAGCACAGACACAAAACCAAACCAAAAAAAAAATCCATCATATTGAAGAAATGTGCGCTCGTAAACCGTAAACTCACAATATATATATATATATATATGTTATACGATATAATAATTTTTAACCTCAAACTTATTTTTATATTTTTCTAAACATTTGAAACCGCCCGCTGGAACCCTTCGGAAATACAGTACGCGCTCAGAATGAAAAGAAAATTATATGTACATTTATGTGCAGAAGTAAAACAACCATAAAAATCATAACTCAACAATATTTATATATATATATATATATATATATATATATATATATATATATATATATATATATATATATATATATATATATATATAACTTGTGTATGTAATATAAAGGAAATCTTCCCTCACACCTTCTAAAGATGTTTGCAATAATTTTCCATTCATTCTTTACTATATAATATTTTTAGACTTATTATTTTTTACTTCTGCGTTCAAACTTAAATTCTTTCGAACAATAACAATAAAATTAAAAAAAATAAAGAAAATGTAAGACGATATAGTATATACGAGTGAAATAAGAAAAAAGAAAAAAGAAATAGATTTTCATTTTAACATTTAAAAAAAACAACAACATTTTATTGTTTGTTTCCTTAAATTCTTTTTAAAATTAAAAACAATTTTCATGACACTTTGATGAAAAGTAGATCAAAGTAAAGAAAAGTAAAATTAAACAAGGAATATAAAAAGTGTATTACACATACATGGATACACACCATGAATGTAGAAAACATTATATGTGTATATATATATATATATATATATATATATATATATATATATATATATATATATATATATATATATATATATATATATTGTGTGCACGTTTAAAGCTCAGGGGCAGAAGAAAGTTTACATCATTATGTTATACATAGGGCGAGGCAAAAAAGATATGAAATTTGTGAAACTTTGTACATGATATATTCGTAAGAAGCTGATTTCAGTTTTTCTTGTGCATGATTCGAAAAGATAATTGTTTTGCCTTTTAAAATAACAAGATATGTTGACATTTAAGGTTGTTTCTACATCAATGCTATATTTTAAAAGCATATACAACATATTTTACTGGCAAGAGCTTACAACAAATTCTGTTGTATGCCTAACTTAACGATACGTTTTAAATAATTTTAAAATCAAAATTTAAAAATCTTGGTCGCACAAATATAGATATACATTTTAAATGTTCGATTCTGACTCCGATATTTAGCACTTCAATGATAATGTTAGTCTCCGATAATTGTAAATCTGGTAAAACTATGTTGAATCGAAATTTTATTAAGACAAATTGAAACCTTAAACATGATCTAAAATGAATAACTCCATATCATTGACACCACAAATCAATATTTTACTTAAACTATTTAAATACAATCACAATATACAAGTATCTCTTTTTAAAATTAATAAATTTAAAGGAAATCAATGTAACAATAATAAAAGATATTCTCGATTTAATCCCCCTATAAAAGAATAAGAGCCAGAATATAAATTTCCATGCTGGCTATAAGAATATAAATATAATGTATAGGCAGCTCTAAAAAAAGATAATAAAGCTAACATAAATATTCTAATTCAAGATCAACTAATACGGCAATCAACATTCTTGGAATATCTACAACCAAATATTAAATTATATCTAAGTGCATTTTATATTCCAGAACTATGCATGCAAGCCAAAAAAGAATCAAACCGCAGCAAAGTCGTTTTCTAATTTCTCAAATACACTCTAGATTGTTATTTTATTTGTTAGTTTATTAAATTGGCATAGTTATGTAGTTAAGGTATAGAATACTAATAATGTACTCAGCACGAGTATAACATTATAAATACGACTGGTTTGATATTTTCCCAATTAACTCCATCTAACCAAAGGATTCCTCGTTCGTAATTACTCGACAGTATGCACATATAATGACCACCAATTGCTCGGATGGCTTTATTAGAATAATTCTATTAAAAAAGTTTGATTTATATTTATATCATTCACATAACCTCCCATAAAAACATACTTGAATTCAACCAGAAAGATAGCATCAAAAACCAACATTGATTGGGTCTTTGGAACTAAATATAATTAAATATAATTATTTTAAGTTTGTTTGCTAACTAACTAATGAACTAACTAATGATAGCAGGACTGATTATTCACTTTGGAAAGAAACCAAAAAAATTAAAAGACCAACAATGCAGAACCCTCCAATAAGAATAGAAGGAGGGAAATGGACTCGAAATAACGAAGATAAAGTTCAATGTTTTGTGGAGCACCTCGAAAAAATATTCCAACCACATGATCAAACTTTAGAATCACAAATAATAAAGGTGGAATCTGAAAAAGAAAGTGAAGAAATTCTATTGAATTCACCAAAAATATTCATGCATGTGAAAAAATTCAATATGAATTCAAAAAAAGCTCCTGGTTCTAGTTAAGCTTACTTATCTTATCAATGCAGCATTTAGAATCAGTTTGTGGAAAATTGCAGAAGTAATAATGATATCAAAACCTGGAAAACTACCATACGAAGCTTCATCTTATAGACTAATTTCGTTGTTGCCAGTTATGTCTAAACTCTTTGAGAAACTACTGATTAAAAGGTTAAATCCGATAATCGAAAGGAATCACTTAATCCCAAATCATCAGTCCGGATTTCGTCGTCAACACTCAACAATACAACAAGTACACAGAGTAATTAATGTAATTGAGAAACCACTTGCAGAGAACAATGTCTGCTCCACGATATTTTAATACGTGGCGCAAGAAGCGCGATCATATGAGATTTGCATCGAAAACATCAGCTTCCAAGCGGAAATAGGAAACTCAAGGGACTGTTTTCAAATCTAACTAAAGACTTCCACTCAAGAAGTACAGCTGTCAAAGACGGAAATAGAGAGCTGAGAAGAAACGTGGTTGATGTTCTCTCAGTATATGGCAAACCTACTTTCAAAATCTGCTAAATCGGAACGACGAAGTGCCCCCCTTTAGAGCAATAGCTCCTTCAGGTGAAGAGGCCTTTGTTGAATATCCCACAGTAGAGGAAGTAAATGTAGCTATTAGTATAGATTAAAAAATGGAAAGGCACCCGGTCTCGAAAGAATCCCCGCAGAATTGATTAAGCTCGGAGGCGCTACTCTTGCAACAAATTTATACGATCTCATCGTCTCTATTTGGGACCAAGAAGAGTTGCCGGAGAATTGGAAGACCGCATTCATATGTCCGCTGCACAAAAAAGGAGACCGTCTTAAATGTGGAAACTATCGTGGTATCGCTCTGTTGAGCACTGCTTACAAAGTTTTAGCTAATGTTGTACTTGCCAGACTCATCCTTCTTACCGAAAACACCATTGGCGACTATCAATGTGGGTTTCGTCCCAACCGATCGACCACTGACCAATGTTTTACCATGAGGATGTTCTTGGAAAAAATGTTGGGAGTACAACATAACAATACACCAACTGTATATAGACTTCAGACAGGCATATGACAGTATAAACCGCGAAAACCTATGGGCCGCGCTCAAATTACCAACCTCTGGGTCTGTATGTAGAATCGTAATTGAGGGACTTGTGTTTCACTCCTTTGAAATAACATCTGGTGTTTGACAGGGAGATGCACTCGCGCCTGTGCCGTTTAACTTGGCGCTTGAGTACGTAGTGAAACTTCGCGCTGTAAATTTAATAAATCAGGCCAAATTCTTGGATATGTAGATGATATCGTGCTTCTTGGCCGAAGACCTAGCGATATCAAGGACAGTTTCATGCAGCTCGACCGCTGCGCAAGAAGTCTTGGTTTGGAGATGAACAGCAGCAAAACAAAATTGTTATATCCATGGTAAATCTCGGAATTGGCAGAAATAAAAGCCCGTATCGCTGCCGAACAACGAGTTTTCTACGCCAAATCGAAATTATTGCGATCTAAACATATGTCGCAGTCGTGCAAGCTCGCACTTTATAAAGCACTCATAAGACCTGTGCTCGCTTTCGGAAGCGAGAGCTGAACCATGACCTCTAACGATTGTAGATTGTTATCTACAATCGTTAGAGGTCATTCGAAAGGAAGGTCATTCGCTCAATCTCTGGTCCAATCAAAGTTGCGGACAGAGAATAGTGGATTCGTATGAACCACGAGATAAGGCAACTTCTTGGAGGCTGCGATTTTATCGAATTCATCAAATCCAATCGAGTTAGATGGTTCGGCCACGTTACACGATCTCCACAACAACGAATGACCAATAAAGTGTTCCATCAACAACCAGCCAGTGTTCGTCGTAGAGGATGACTCCGATTGCGCTAGCGTGACGACGTCGAACAAGATCTACATGCATTAGGATGTCGAAACTAGAGGACGAGAACGATGGACCGAGATGGATGGAGGACCTTAGTGTGGGCGGCAAAATACTTTCATGGGATGTGAAAGCCAGAGAGAGAGAGAGCAAGGTTTGGCATGAAGGACTTAACTTTTGACAAGGTTTGGCATGAAGGACTTAACCATAAGTTATGAAACCTCTTACCAATGCAATTCGCTAAAATACTGGAATCATACTTGAAAGATAGATTCTTTAGGATTAAATTGGCTGAAACTTATTCTGAATTGAAAGAAATAAAAGCAGGTGTACCACAGGGCAGTGTATTAGGACCGTTTTTATATTTACTATAAACGTATGATCTACCTGAATTAGAAAACAACACAGTGGCGACTTTTGCTGATGACACTAGGATCCTAGCTGTTGGAAAAAGTGACGAAGAATCAACACAAAAATTACAATCAGCTATCTCCGAAGTATATAAATGGACTAATTAAGCTAAATGAAACTAAATCAGTTCACATAAATTTTACCAACAAACGAGGTTGAACATATACCTGTTTCCATAAATCGAGAAATAATACCGTATGCGAACACAGCTAAGTATCTAGGCATGACCCTGGATGCTAAACTTAGATGGAAGGTCCACGTCAAAAAGAAAAATGAAGAACTAAAACTAAAATATAGAAAAATGCATTGCCTGATAAGCAGACAATCTTCTCTATCATCATACAATAAGCTACTACTTTATAAGCAAATACTGAAACCAATATGGACTTATGGTATTGAACTTTGGGGATGTACAAAACCCAGCAACGACAATATCATTCAAAGGTTCCATTCAAAGGAACATCGTCGATGCACTATGGTACGTCAGGAATAGTGATCTATATCTCTATATAAAGTGGACCCCGTTTCAATTGAAATTAAAAAAAATGCAAGGAAACACGAAGAAAGACTCCAGCAACATGTGAATATAGAGGCATTTCAGCTGTTAACCCACACTAATATGAAAAGAATCAAACCCTTTGAACTGGTTTAATTGTTAGAACAAACAGCGGCTTGTTGATTTAGATCCACAATAACGATGTGGAATAATAACAACTTACCAGAAACTGTGAAACGCCAATGGGTGGAGTCATAGATATACTTATCTTAGTAAATTAAGTCAGAAACAAATTGCTCATTAGTCCAGAAGACTAGATTAAATTAAATAAACTCAATTTATATTCTGCTATTTGGAAGGTTAAATCGGAATCCTTTAGTTTAGATAATGAGAGTTTAAAATTTGTGAAACGAGCTTTCCGTTTCCTGTCAAAATACTTGTTACATATTTTTAATTTTAACCTTGCATCATTTGCAATATGTTTGTGTTTATTAATTATACGTTTAAACAATTTTCACATTAATTTCACTACACACATTCTCTTTTAACTTTCACACATTTTACATTTATAATTAATTATAATTTCCACTAAAATCAAAATAATTAACTTGAATTTAATTTAATTAAAAATTAATTAATTAATTTAAAAAAATAAAATATCTCAGACACACAAGTGACACGCCCGACCTATTTTAATTTGTTGATTCGCACTCCTCTGCTTGTCTATCTTTAATATTTACTAGATTACTCGATTTCGATCGCCATTGAAAATGACCCTATTCGTACTATTTATTATTATTTAATCCAGATGCTGGATTGGATATACGTAGAACTTATAAAAAAAAAGATTTTTATTAAAACCAAAGATTTAGATGTAATATTAATCTATATGGATAGTGTCTGTAATCGACGCTTATCGCGTGTCTAAAGAGATTTTTCAAAACACTTGTAATTAATTGTCTGTGAATTGTAAGCTTGGGACTAGATGTTTTTTTTTATATATTATTTTATGTTTCAATTATGGATGATTGAGTTGTGATTGAGATCGGACGTGTTTCGTTCGATCTCTCAAATTTTAATTTTTTTAAATTTTTTTAAGAGTTGTATATTATAAATTATAAGATAAAAATAATTAAAATAAATAATATAAACAAATAAAAATAAAAGTGGTACGTTGTGTTGTATCGTATCTTTATTTGTATTGAAAAAAATAAATAAATAAGTGTTAAATTTTTGAAAAAATGGTGGACTATAAATGTAGTTTCATAAATTTTAATACTTTTATATAATATAAAAGTATATAATATAAAAGGGTGTGAAGTGAATTTATGTTTCTACATATTGATATGATTGTGTTGTGGAGTTTTATAGTTTTAGGAACTCTGTCGCTTGTCCCAGAGTACAGGTACAAATTGTCGATTGTGTTCGAGATGTAACTTATATAAATTTGTGTTGTCAAGTTTTATAGAGCAAATGTCCATATCAAGTTTTTACCATGTTTTAATTTCATGCGGTGTGTTTATTTTTGTTTTTTTTCGCAGTTCGGAAATGGTTATTAGTGAAATGGTTCTTGGCATTTATGTAAAAGTGGTTAATAATTTTTGTTTTAATATGTATTTTTGTTTAAAAATTGTACATCAAACGTTTTTCTTTATTTTCTGTTTCTTTCTCCTCGTGTAGCAGTACTTATAGACATAGTATATGTATATAGGGTCTGTTTTTTTTTGATATCGGAGAAATCGGAGAGATAAATTTACTGTCAAATTTTCAGATATGCGTTTTTTTTTAATATCCGAGAAACAAATTATCTCTCTGTGTCGTTTTTTTTACGCTCCGATAATTATCGGATACGATCTTTTTACTCTGAAAAAATGTACAGATTATTTTATATTTAAATTCTAAAATGGCGTCTTCGATTAATGTTGAACTATCAGGTGACAAATAAAACTTTAATTTAGGGAGTTTAATGCTGAAATTCATAAAATAATTTATTATTTTTGGTACTAAAAAATAACACAAAAAATATTTTTTCGATCTGATAGATAAAAATCGGAGAAAAAAATTATCAGATATATCCGATAAATAATCTCTCTGATCTCTCCGATTTCTCCGATATCAAAAAAAAACACGGCCATAGAGTTGTAATAAATACAAATGTTATTTTCGAACAGTTTGATCTGGTATATTATTTTAGTGGGATTCTCGTAGTAGAATAGAATTAGTTCTATTAACATGGTATATAGGGAAATAGATGTTGAGTGGAGATCATAACCAATATTAACCATATAACCAAATATCCAACTCATACGGATTTCCGTTCACTTTTCTATGCGAAAAACATGCTGTCACAATAGAAATAAACATGAAAAATAGACGGAAAAACGTAATACTCGGCAAAGAAAAGTGTCTCAAAATGAACAATGTTTACATGGATGAGATTTTCTATGCGTTCAATTATAAAGCCACCCCTTTTTGTTGATTTTTTTGTTCATTAGGCATACAGAATAATAGTATGGTAGTTAAAATAATGGTATTGCGTATATACTGTGTAATTGTGTAATTTGCAAATGATACAGTTTATATTGATATTTTTATTTTATTTTATTTATTTTTTTAAGTTCTTTATTTAGTAAATATATATGTTTTCATATATGTTTTTAATACTCTACATCGAAGCCCTCTTTGTTACGGGCCGTACTCGTCGCATGCTAGTGCTGTCTGATCATATACACGTGAGGGTGTATTGTGGGTGACGAGCGTGTCGGGGTGTGGTTTCGGAATGAGTGTAGAGGGATATTATTCACATAATGTAGGGCAGCAGAAGGGTTGAAAGTAGAATGAAGTTTAACAATGCAGGCAGGGGGTCGCGGTGCTAATAGATGCAGTACAGTTTGGCACTTGTTAGATGGTTGAGAGACGAAGGAATACTCAGTTGTATGTACACATTGGATGGTGTGCGTAGTTTTGGGATGGGGCTGTTGAATGGTGGTGGTAGGAATGCGAGGGTTAGGCGTTTTTATGTGTAGGTTTTGGAGGCGCCAATGCGCTCAATTGTGTACATAGGTTTTGTTTACCTTTGACGGCGGGGGTTGGGGGGCGGCTTGCGTGATACAGAGGGTTTTGCTCTACATTAATTAATTATAGGGTTTATTGTTTCCCAACGATAAAGGGTTGGTGTAATTGTGTGCATGGTGATTGGTGCTGTATTTTTGGTTTGTACAGTCTCTCTTGTGCAAAGCCCTCTCTATTGCAGGCCGTTTTCTAGGTTTCGTTGGTGGATGTGAGCGGAACCTGTGTGCACGGTTGAGTGTATTGGTGCTATTGGGATCCATATGGAAGGGTGTTTGAGTTTCTCATTCTTGCTACCGCTGTTTAACGTTAACGGTTTGTTTGTATTGTGAAGATTTTTTCTATTTTCAACCATTCTTCTGTATTTTATTGTGCGAGCGATATTTTTTTGTGCTCTGTTCGAGGCCATATCTAGACACGTTTTGTCTACTTGCAATGCATTCTCATGTGTATGTGATTATACACATGAGAATGCATTGTATGTAATAGCATGGGTATGCGATGGGTGCGGCTTGTAATGGAGAGGGTTTTGTGTGTATGTAATATATGTGTATGTATATGAATATATATGTATATGTTAAATTCGACTATTTTGTTTTTGTGTTTGTGTAATGCCGTTGATGACCGGGACCGGCCGGATTCTCAGGGATTGTGACTTGGATTTCTTAGAGTTAAGTTTAGTTTTCTGGTTGTGAGCTTGCTTGTTTGTGCAATTGCTGCTTGTGGCTTTTCGGGGAACGCTCCATGGGGGGTGTGGCCAATTTTTCACTAATGTTTTTTCCGTGTGGTGCCTCTCGTCACGTTTGTGTGGTCCGACTCACTTGTAGGAGTGCTAGAGTCAGGTTGGTGCGATAGTCTTCCTAGTTCTCGTTTGGACTGTCAACGTTGAACGAAGTCTCAATTGGCAATTTTGGCCTAAGTGTGGTTTGTGTCGGTAGGGCTCGCGAGATTGGTGATTGGTGAATTTTTGTCTGCTGACAAGGGAGGTTTATTCCGAAAGGGGTGTTCTGGCGGCACCATTGATGGTGCACGCTACTTCTCTTTTCTTTTGTGGATCCTATTTAACGTATTTTTTAATATGTGTTTAAATGGTAGTTTTCGATTTTTTTTTTTTTTTTTTTTGATTTTTTGATTTTTTGCTCTTATCTTCTGTCACTATTATAATATTTGTTTGTTTAAGCAAGTGTTTTTGATTTGAACTATATTTTTTGTTGTAGAATTTTCCTTTTAGTGACAATTTTGTTTATTTTGTTTGGTATGTCGATTTCAGTGGTGGTCTACTTTCCTTGATCCCGTTAACAACTATCTAGTTGTTGAAGGTACTGGGGAAGGTGGATCGCTACTGAAGTCGATATGCCGGGTAGAATGGGTGGAGTTGTCGCTGGAGGGAGGATTCAAAGGGGGGTGTAGTTTCAGTCGAGAACATTTGTTTGAATAAATAAATAGTAATTTTTAAATCTAATTTGGGTTGTGGTGGAGTTTGTGTGACTTAGGGTGTCTATCGATGGTGAGTATGGGATGAATTGCGGATGTATGTCGTACTATTGTTGGTGATAACGCTCATTATTCCACTGTTACATTGTTTATTTATTTATAAATTAGTTTATTGTTATATTGTTATATTTTATTTTATATTTTGATATTTTTACACTTGTATGTTATATATTTACTTATTTTACATTTTTGCATTTTGTGCTTTATATTTTTGTGTTGTTGTGACTTTATATTTTTATTTTTACATTTTACATTATTTATATTTTTATATCAATTTACATGTTATATATGGTTTCTATATTAATAAAAGTATATTTAACGATGGTATAAATTAATAAATTTGTAATTTTCAGACGAGACTAATTAAATTTGTTACAGTCTGTGGCTTGTAGGAGGTTTGATATTGTATAATGATGTTATAATATCAAAAACTAATTTTTTATAAATTCAGATGAAAAACTAATTTAATTTATTACAACCTAGGGTAACTAGTTCATTGATATATATTGTTTTCAGGGTACCATTGCAGATTACAAATGAATGGCGGCAAACTAGAGTTGCTGATAAGAGATGGCAGAATGCAGAGCAGTACAACAAAAATGTGATTGTCTTACACTAACAGTAGTTTGAATATTGGATACCGAGAAATCGGACCAATTAAGTCATAACTAACATACTTTTCCTTTCCCTAACCCACAAAAATTTACTAAATATTGGCCGCCAAGGTGTCTGTAACCGGGTCGATCTCAATAATTTAACTAGTATCCTTCCATATCCTTCCAAGTATATGTAAAAACGGGTGTACTGTGGGCCCGGCGCTTTCCGGGATATCCTGCTTAATGCTTGGCAGTACATTCAAAATCAATCAATCAATCAATCAAAATTATTTTATGTTTCAATTATAAAGTTCGGTTTTTGTGTTTATGATGCAAAAATATCAAATATATTTTTTGGAAACGTAAAGTTTATCAGCCTACAGTAATACAAAATAATATCAAAGGTTATAAAAGTAACATTTATAAGTGTGTGCACAATTAAAAATTTCACAAGACATGATTTTTCAAAAGCATTCAATAATTTGTTATGTACAAATTCGTGATCAGGTCATTATACTTTAGTGAAAGTAATATGAATTACAAGTTTGTTTAAAAATTTGTAACTTGATGATAAGTATGTAAAACGTAATGCTATAATATTTTCGTGAAGGAAGTAAAACTATTAAAATATTGGTAGACTGTATAGATAAATATGATTAATGTATATTTTTTTGTTAGTTGGTTGATAGTATTTTAATGAGCTTAATTTTTTTTAATGTCAATTCATTTCACTTTGATTTTATAAATTTTATATTTCTATATCGTACTAATTAAAATTCTTTAGTTATAGTCAATCATTTGCGATTAAAAAAGTCGATTTTCAATTTTGTTCACAATACAAAAGGTTGTATATACTCGTATATGCACATATAAATTACAAATGAACAATTAAGCCAAAACAAATCTAAATGTGTTGTATAATTTCCGGAACACTTAAATCTCGAGAACACTTAAATCGTTATTTTACTACAATATATATAATGTTTGATACAATTTCAAAACGTGTTAAAATTTTGTCTGTCTATACGTTAGGTACTTGTAGTTCGTATAGAGCAAAAAACAAATACTTTTCACTCAACAACTTCAAACATCAATTAAACCTCTTGAACATTTTCATTTTATAAATTTTAGTATTTTATTTGTGTTGTTTGCTACTTGCACTTACACATACATCTAGATTCGATGTTAATGCCTTTATTAAGTATTTGAAAATATTTTGCATTTTAATTTTAAAATTTTTCGCAAAAATATCAAATTATTTCGATTTTTTTGTACTTATGTAATTTTATATGAATACATATTGGAAATTAATTAAAATTCCATTTAAAAACTATTTATTTGCATATAATAGTAGACAATAATATAGGACACGAGATATTTATACATTTATTTTTATGTTGACATATATGTTGTTGAGGATTTATGGTATGATGCAATTCAGTTTAGTGTATAGTGTATATTATATATATATATATATATATATATATATATATATATATATATATATATATATATATATATATATATATATATATATATATATATATATATATATATATATATATATATATATATATATATATATATATATATATATATGGGTAGATTCTCGTAAGTATCGCAAGTTACTAAATTGCGGTTGTTAAAAATGACTTGCAATTCAATTTTTAATTTGCTAGGCTAGGCATAACATTCTCGATACATCTAGTGAATCCGCCATATGCATACTATTCAGCACACTACTAAATCAATTTTGACAAAAACAAAACAATTTTTATTGAGTCAATTTTTGTGGTTGTCCAATATAAAGACATATATAGATATGTATATAAAAATGGATTTAGTCAAAAAATAATCCGATCAAAAATTCTGACCAGTAAAACGAAAGCACACAAAAAATATCATCCTCGCATTCGAGGAAGGGGTTTTTTCTGTCCCGAAATATTTTCCGAGCGATATTATTCGTCTTCTAATTAAATCGTTCATCTTGATAACTAACACTCATTTAAAATTATTTTCCGAAAATCGGTGTTATTTTTTATAGATCTTACAATTTTACACTACCAATGGTACGCAAAACCTCAAATATTCACTAGAGCCTCAAGTTACGTCGCTAATGCATTCCAGAAAAGTGCGACGTAACTCAACACAACGCAACTCGAAACCTTAAAAAAAATTTCGTACTTTTAAAGAAAACAGGCTTAATTTAAACATGGTTTCATATTGTTTATTACTCCAATAGATAAATCAAAAAAAAAAGTTAACAATTTAAAGTTTATAAATAAATTAAAAAAATCATAAATATGTACTTCAAAACAATTAACAATTAAGTATGTAATCTCATGTAATGCTTATATGCACCTATTTAAAGTTTTACCTTTACCTAAAATATGTAAATTATAAATTTCAATCATTTCAAAAATATTCACTTTCAATATCACAATTAATTTCAAAAATTTTGAAGTTTAACAAGGACTTCATTCTGAATCTAATTCATATCATTCTATATCGGTTGGTAGTTCATTTTGCCTAGGTTGACTTTTAAAAAATTTATCAAGAGTACTCAGAGTAGCAGCTTTTTTTCTGAATATAAATTGCTTTATAGCAGCTGATACTTGTATTGACTTCATTTGCTACTCCTGAACTTTGTATTTCATATAGGGATCTTCGTTCCTAAACATTTCTAATCCTTCGGATATTAATTGAATCGCTTTGGCTAGACCTTTAGTAGTGAAACTCTTTGTTACTAGCTCCTCCGTAGAACTGCCAGAATCATCTGCGATGTTATCAGCTATTTCTATTAAATCTTGAGTCGTAATACTCAAATCTGCGTCATTAATAAGCTCTTCAAGTCTCACTTCATCCATTCCCTTAAAATTGGCTCTTTGCGCTAATTCGATAATTTCATCTCTAACCATATGGGCCTCGTCAATGTCAATATCAACATTCGAAACGCATTCTGGCCAAATTTTGCGCTAGACGCCATTCATACAGGTTCGTTTCACGAGCCAAGAAAGTTCAATATTTTTAATGGCTTTTAAAATATTATATGCCTTCCAAAAATTTTTAATTGTCAAGTTTTCATCTTCTTCTGTCGCAGATACAAGTTGAGTAAAAGTTCTTCGCAGATAGTATGATTTAAAATTTGATATTACTCCTTGATCCATGGGTTGAATGATTGAAGTGGTGTTGGGTGGCATAAATAAAAATTTTACGTTCGGACTTATTTCGTCCAAATATGTCGGATGCCCTGGT
Organism: Tipula confusa; assembly: GCA_963556175.1. Classification (NCBI taxonomy): domain Eukaryota; kingdom Metazoa; phylum Arthropoda; class Insecta; order Diptera; family Tipulidae; genus Tipula; species Tipula confusa. The sequence continues at coordinate 149,621,759 of OY744477.1, forward strand.
GCGTTATCAAGAAGAACTAATAAAATCCATATTTTCTTTTTCGCAGTATTTTTTGAATTCCGGAATTGCACCCAATCCGAAAATAATACTCCAGTAATCCAGGCTTTTTTGTTTGCGCGCTAATGCACGGGAAGCTTCTTTTTATTAATTCCTTTCAAAGCTCTTGGAGTGTGTCTTAGTGGTATACCAGAAGGAGTTTCAGTTTTTAATCGTCATTTGCATTTCCACCTAAAAGTAATGTTATCCGATCTTTGCTTATTTTGTATCCAGGTGCGGCAGATTTCTCTTTTGAAATATATGTCTTCTTTGGAAGACGTTTCCAGAACAAGCCTGTTTCATCAACATTAAAAATTTGTTGTGAAGTGTACCCAACTTCACTTCGTAATGCCACGGTATCTTGCAAATCGTTAAAAATGTTTTTCGCTTTAAGCGTTTTACCCACAGGTAAACGAAATGAACAGTAATTTTTAATTATTCACTAAAACTACAATATATTTCATTTGTTATAGCTGAAATTTTATAAAACCGATTCGAAACTAAAATACAAAATTTATTTAATTCAAAAAACCAATTAAAAATATTTGATTTCCCTAAAAATTGATTTTTTAATTTTTTCGTAACGAAAAAATGAAATATTTCGTTATTTTTTCGTACGAAAAAGTAATCGAAAAGTTTTTTCGTTGTTTTTCGGTATACCATACGAAATATATTGCAGTTTTAGTAATAATTAAAAATTAGTTTTCGTTTTGCTGTGGGTAAAGCGCTTTAGCCTGAATAATCATTTTGCTGAGCAGTATGTGTTTTTGTGTTTGCTGATCGATCCATAGTGAAAGAAGAGATTCCATTTTAACCAACTTGAGTTCCTGTTGTTACCACAGATAGAGCTTTAATTTTTATGGCATCCCGACTTCAAATACTGCGCACGTTGTTGGGGCTAAATTTAATATTATTGCAATGTTAGCTGGTTTCTCACCTGATTCAAAACGTCGCAAAACATCAAGCTTCAATTCCAACGAAAGAACTTTTTTATTTTTTTTTGGCAGGTATTTTCGGTAAATCTTTTATTGCACGTTTACGATCCATATTTCAATTAAAATAAGATTAACTCGTACTCCTAATTTATCATAAATTATAAAATTAATAAATAATATTACCCAAATATTTTGAAACGAATAATACGTACCAAAATAAATTGTTACAATAAATGAAGAGCGAGCTCACAGATGACTAATACGCACAAAAGAAAGAAAACTAATGAAAACGTTTCGTCAAAATAGGTAGTTGAACCATTTAAGGGGATTTCCCTATTTACTTTTAAAATGTTAGTATTTACTCTGCTCTATTGCATTTTCGTTTTGTTAGGTTTCTACAAAACATTTTTGTTTATTTTTTTTTTATTTTCATCATATTCTATTGCACATGAGCAAGTTTTTTTATTACGTGTGCATAAATTTTGAGTTGCATCCAAAATGCGACGTAAATTGAAATTAGGGTATTAATTTTTTTTGAGACGCAAGTCGAAACGGCGCAAGTCGAATCGACGCAACTCGAAGCTTTAGTGTATTTATCAAATGTCATTCTAAATCTTTTTGCATACTTTTTGTCTATTTTTTTTTTACTTGTGAGCTCCAAACGTTGGTGGCAAATATTTTTAATTTTTTACTTGGTAGTAGATCACAAAACCGATCGAGAATGCACTATTGTCATTTTCAGCTCGCAAATTGCTAATTTGCTTGCAAGAATGTATCGAGCATGTCCCCAGTAGTGTAATTCGCATAACGACATTCAAAAAAGCACAAGAATACGAAGTTATAACCGAATGTCAAAATATACCAACGAAAGTTAAAACTTTAAAAAAATACGCTATTATATGTCATCTTCGTTTTTTTTTTTTTGCATAGTACTTTAAGTTTAATTAAGTATATTGTAATTCTATGATAAGTTCTTCATCTGTTATTTACAAATTATCTGCCGCATGAGTTTTGTCTCAATTGGTTTATTCCTGACTTGCTCTGTAAATAAAGAGAATCGAGTTAGCTCTATAGCGAACTTTCAACTTCTTCAAGACTGTAACAAACAATTCAACATATGGCATATATTAATGTTATCGTCAAATTATTGTTGCTATTATTGGCTACACCCATTTTGTCTATAATGCCCTTCAAGGCATTTAATTACTCCTAGATCCGTCGGCTATACAACCGATGACGTATTGAGCTGCTAATATGCTAATTTATTTGCTATTAACAAATAGCTAAAAAAATCCTTTTGTTGTTTGCAGCATTGCATACCCATTTATGCATCTAACCATTTCGTTATGCATTTAACGTAATTTCTAATCCCTTTTAAGCGAAACAAATGGAAAAGAAAAACAGTACAAATCAAACATTACAATCAATTTCCGATGTTACATGAAAAATGTTGTTATATTCGAGTAGCATATTTTATACGCGAATTTAACGTTCATACACATAGCTGATGAAGGAAAACAGAACTACCGTACCACAAAATTTACATAAAACGGTTTATCAAATGTTACTTTTTGTTTATGGAAAATCATTAAAATTGAGATTAATTATCGAGTGAATTGTCGACATTATTTCACATACTTAATGAGTCCTGTTTAAATACGATTTATATATGTATTATGTAAACGACAAAAATCGATGGGAATAGCTCAAATTATTTGATTTTAAAATGTGACATGCATTTTCTATACTATAACACTCGTTACTATGTACGTCGCTATGCTATTGGGGAATTAATACCCAAAATAGACATAATACAAATACAATATAGCTATTTATGTAACATTAAATTTTATCATAAATTTACTTTTGGTTATTTATTTACATTTACAATAGTTAATGCTTCTCGCGGGTCTTATCAACTTAATTATTGATAATGTCAAGAAAAAATTTAATTTTTTCGTTTAGTTATTTGAAAGTAAATTTAGTTTTCTTTTTTAAATGTGTATATGACATTTTTTTGGTTGGGTTATTAAACTCAAATAAATCTCAGACAAATTTGTAAGGTATAAAATTGGTATTTGGTTTATTATACATAGAATTTTTATATAAGAATATTATTTGTATTATAGGAATATGTCACTACCGGAGGTGAATGAACTTTAAGTTTATTTAACAAGTTGTTGTTGATACAACTATTTTTAAATTGTTATAATTTATGAATATGTAGTTACATAGATCTATAGGCATTAAAATTACATAAAAAATAAATCAAGGGAGTTTAACATATAATTTTGTAATTTTATTTTAGTATTTTGATGTTTGTATTTTATTTAGTAACTAGCTGGTTGTGCTCTACGCAGCTTGATTCTTCAGTGAAACTTTTTCCGTCGAGTTTATTGCATATATTTTCTAAGATACAAATTTTCAAAATCTTTAATACTAACAGTATTCTTCTGTCCAATTACTTTATTCTTACTACGTTGTCGCTTCTTCCAAAAAGTGTTTTTGTCGTCACAAATATAGTAAACGAGGATTTCGCGATATTTCCACTGGTTTGCATCTGGATCATTTTGGTTGGTCATAAAACAAGTAGGGAAAAGTTTTCTCAATGTAAAACCTTGTTGGAAAACCTTTAACATTTGCAGCATAATATAGATAACAATGATACAGATTTTTCCACCTGCGCTTTTTTTCAGAGTCTGCACGTCACGATTTATAAATTTTATTTATGCTTTATAACTATGCTTCAATGACAATTGATTATTTCTATACCATTGAAAATCGTTTGATTCTGCGTGAACATAAGTGGCAACTGCATACGGGTGGGCTAAACGTCCTGCGTTTAGTATTTAAGAAAACTTCCCTCTATAACCTACAAAACATTAGAAACATAATCCTGTATATAGATACTTGGGGTTGCTTTTGTACCTGGTTCTTTTAAAAGCAACAAATTGTTGCGCTCCATCCTTCCTAGGCCATCTAAATGAGGATATAAAATGCCAACTCGTTTAAATTTTAAAACAATTCAGCTAATCTATCACTCCTGAAGTAGACTACATCATCAGGGTCCAACACGTATATCTAATTGTAATTAATAACTTAGATTGCTTCATGGTGTACTGATGCAATCCGATGAACTACATATCCGCTTGCGCAAAACGAATACCATTTCCTTGAGGTGGCTTACTGTTACCTCCGCAGTCGATGCAAACGTAAATGAATTATTTTACGATCAGTTAAATTTTATAAATTGTTTGCTTTTTAATAGAGCATTGGTTAAAAGTTCATTAATATTACTCCTAAATACCGAGGATAACTATCAATTGGGTATTATTTAATTTGGGTCTTCTGGCAAATGTTTAGTAATCGGCTTAACTCAATAGTACTAGTTCCAAGTTTTTCTTCTGCAAAGGTAAGCAAAAAGCAATGTTTGCGTACGAATTTCACTAATTCTAAAAAAAAGCTAAAATTACCGATTGATTTAGTCTTAATTTATCGTAAGCCTCATATTTTTTAAGTAGTGTGCCACGCTGCTCAGGTGATTTAGCGGCTCCGAAACAGAAGTTCTACTACGAACGTTTTTAAGCCAAATGTCTGTTTCAGTAATACTTGAAGCGATCTCTTTGATTTCAAATAGTCCGTCTTCTTTTACTAAACCCGACATTTAACGAATGTTTCTTTGGAAGGTAGCTGAAGGCATTTGTTGATTCATGCTGATTATATCCAAAATTGTTAATAAATTAAATGGGTTAATAAATTAACGGTAAACGGAAATGTATCATACTTTTGTTCAGGAGGTAACCAAAGGAAACGAAAATTTAAAACGTTTTCTAATATTCAAGTTTTTTGCCAAAAAGTCGAGATTAGACAACAAATGAACTGAGTCTATGCCACTCTTTAATAAATCATAGATAAAACAAGCCGAACTAATTGATCGTCTGTGGTGCAGTGGAAGTAACTGAAAAATTTTACAACGATTCATGTAAGCAAATTGATCCTTATTTTTTTAAATACAGCGACTCGTGAATTTGATCTGAATTTTTTCTAGACGGTTAATTCTAATATCATACTAAGGATCCCATATAATTGACAAGTATTCAACATGTGATCTTACTAATGTGGCATAAACTGTTTTAAAAGTAGCCACATTTTTAAAGTCCTTGCAAGTTCTAAGTTTAAGTTCACACCATACAAAAAACATCCAAATCGTCCTGGAGACGTGCGCAGTCAGTTGTGTTATCAATTGTAATAAGTATCTTCATATCATCAGCATACAATAAAAATTTAGATGAAAGAATGCTGGTATCTACATCATTGATAAACAATAAAAATAGCAATGGACCTAACTGACTGCCATTAGGAATTCCAGATGTTGTCTCATATTCACCTGAGAGACATTCATTGTCTACGATCACAAAGATAACATTTCAACCACAGCAGCAAGTTTGAATGAACACCGACCTTCCGCAATTTAGATACAACAATCTCATGTGAGATTCTATCAAACGCTTTTTTAAAGTCAGTGAACACCAAATCAACTTGCGAACCATCTTCAATTGAATTTGTCACAAAATGCATAAGTTCAACGAGATTAGTTGCAGTTGATCTACCTAGAAAAAAACCATGCTGTTGTGGGATTATAACCTTACCAAACTCAATAAACCACGAACCATACATTCAAAAACCTTTGTAATAGCGGATAATATTGAAATAGGCCTATAATTCTCAATTAAAGTTTGATTACCAGTTTTAAAAATCAGAATGACATACGAAGTTCGGAAAATACCCAATAGACAGTGATCTATTGTATATCAATGCCAGAGGTAAAGATAATGAATGAGCAGATTCACGTAATAAAACCGCAGGCACTAAATCAGAGCCAGAATTATGATTTGGTTTTAACTTGGAGATATATTTAAAAATAAATTCAGTATCTAAAGTATTCGAACCCAAATTTCCAACAGTTGAGCATTTGTTCTGCTCGTCAATGAAGGGATATTAAGGGACATTCAATGACTCCTTGGCACCAAATTTTAATGTTCGTGGATATCCAACAGTTCCTCTTTTGGAATTAATGAAGGACCAGAAACATTTTAGATTAGTCTTGATATTACCCTCAACCCCAGTTATATACCGACGAAATTTACTACGGTAATTTTTTAAATTCACGTCGCACTTTTAGGAATGATAGATAATCCCTAGCGAGTTAACATGATTCTTAAACTTCTTCCATAACCGATCCATTTTTGGTTGAACGCAACTCCTTATCAAACCATCGAAGTTTATTAAACCTGCGGCTAAATCTAACCGGTATAAACTAGTCCATGCCAATAAAAACAATCTCATAGAACCGTTTAACGGCACTATCTAGATCGCAAAAGTCAAACAACTCAATCCAATTAATTGAATTAAAAAACGAATTTAAATCTTCAAAGTTACCCTTGGAATAGTCATAAAAAGACTGTTTAACAGTATTAACAAACTCAGTCCTATCCAAATTTAAAGTTATTAAAATAGACTTGTGATCATCAAGTCTATTAAAATAGACTTGTTTCATCAAAATGATAATGAAGCTCAAAAAAAGTTACTAGAAACAAAAATTAAATCGAGTAAGCGCGCCCAATACAATAGTATTATCATCCAAACTTTCAACGATTTTTGTGATTATATTACAATGTTCTATGTAACAGTTGAAATTAGACGTTGGAGTAATATAATGAATACCAACTGCAAAATGTTGAGAGACTACTTTAAATTTGACCCAAACAACTTCACAATCAGTAGTGTTAACGAAATTAATTACTTTACTAGAAAATTTAGATTTTATTGGAACTAGAACGCCACCGAAAACCCATACGATCGTGCCTAAAAACAACATAATCAGATTCAAATAATTCCCCGTTTAAAACGTCAGTAGAAAGCCAAGTTTCAGTTAATATAATAACATCAAAATCATTTTCAATTACAGCTAAAAAAAATATTTTGGTTTTTGAACGGAGACCTCTAACATTTTGATAGAACGTTTGTAACAAAAAGGTTTGATCAGTTTTAGACTTCATATTATTATTTACAACATCAATTTTAGGTGTAGAATTTATTAACTCGACACCGCTGCATTCACGTTTTTTAGTCTGTCCACAAACCCACGAATAATACCCCCACAGGCCACACATCTGGATGCAACAGCTTATCAAAGGACGCAGGAATTATTCCGATTTTAAACGAGATGAAGTTGAATTTGCTGACATCTTGATTCGCAGCAACAAGTAAGCGACAGTCAATTTCTTCTTCAGGTAACTGAAGTTTATCATGTAAATATTTTTTTACAGCATCTGTTGTCGTAGAATTCTGAAACCTTGATGCATGAATATATTTTCGTACGGGAACTGATTTTAAGAAATCTTCAACGCACGATCCAATAATAATATTGCTTGTCAATACAATTGCTTCGATGTTATCGGCAATTTGGTCGGTTTGACGCGTTATTCTTTTGTCAGCTCCTTGACCAGAGATAATAAAACTTTTGACATCATTGGATAGGGACTGCAGCATATTTAACATCAAATGTGACAGTTTATCTAATATCTCTGAGCATTCATCGCAAAACCATTTAATATTTTTAGTGGCAAACATAGGAAACGCACTATTATTTATTCCTACGCAATCCGCATGAACTACTTTGTTGCATGGCCCACTACAGCAGATGAGCTTTTCGGAAATGGGATTATGCACGTAGATATAGTATATGTTTTGTTTGGAATTTTCATATTTGATATTTTTAGATTTTTAGTGATGTTTACAAAATGCGTTCCACACAAAGATAAAAATTACAATAGATGACACTACTATGTAGTTGGTTTGAATCCAGGCTAACGGCAACTTCAACTATTTATACGGTGTATACGTAGTCAATCAGCAATCTGACTAATTTATGCAGTGTAAACGTAAACGCGGGAAAACTGACAGCTAGTCAAAATACAAAAAATATTTTTTTTTGTCTTTGCAAGTATTTACAAAAAAAATCACGATAACACTGTAATATCACTGATGGAAGTTTTTAATTAAATCAATTTTAAATATATTTAATTTAATTTTCAAAATGAACTCCTGACTTAGAATGATACTTGACTTAGTACCACTTGACTGACTTGACTGATTGACTATACACCATGTAGAGCTCTACTCTTATTTTTTCTCCAATAAAATTCTAAATTATGATTGATATTAGCATAATTATGCCTATACTTTTGCTTAAAAACATTTATGTCCTTCTTTATTAATCGCATTGAATTTCAAATTGGTTAGTGACTGATATTGGCCGATTGATTTGTACACCCTTGCTCTATATTTTTTATTTATAACTAAATTATGGATACACGCCGCCTTTTCAAAGATCTTAATAAAAATTAAATAAACTATACTATGATAATATATACTTATTTCTTCAACATCTCAAAAGTTTAATATAAAATATTACTAAGCTTTTATCAAAATTTACTTTGAAAATTAAAGCGAAAATTTTTCGTTTCGAACTTTACATATATAACCTCAAACCATTCCAGATGTAGAATAATTAAATTTATTTTATTAAACTCGAATAGTAAGTTTCAAAGTTGTCAAAGCTGTTTTAATAAAAAATCAAATAATGTTTAAAGTTTTTAAAAACTTATTCATAAAGAAAATGTTATAAAACGACAAGTTTTGAGACTTTGTCAGTATAACTTGGAATTCGTACTGTAAATTTATAAATAGTTTATTGAAAGCAAAACTAAGTAGAAATAAATCAATACAATAGTCCAATTGGATATAAATGTTTAATATCTTAATATAACTTTTTTTTTTTAATAGAGAAATCATTAATATATCTTTCAAGATTTTATAGTTTTAAAATAAAAAATTATACAAATAAAGCTCAAAGTAACGAAGTTTTTTTTTTAAACTTTCTATAAAAATCTTTATTAAGGCAAAAGCTCAACACAAAATACTAAAGTATTACTTAGCTAATCGAAAAGTTTGAAATAAGTATTTATATTAAAACTCGATAGTATTTTACTTTTCGTTTCGATAAGTTATGTGACTATCAAAGTGGTAAATTAAAATCCATCTTATGTTATATATGTACATTCTACCAAAAAACCGAGGTTATTTATATATTTTTCAAAACTTTTTGGTCACTTGAAACATTTAAATCGTATGTGTACAACTATAGTATATGTAAAAAAAATCTATCAGTAATACGTGCTGATTCAATCTCTTTATTATAGCGGTTACAAAGTTGTTTTTCTCCATAATACGTTTGAATAATAAGTAGAAAAAGTAAACATACGAAGAGAATCTGCTGTGATTCAAGTGTTTTTTTTGTTTATAAGAGTTAAAAAAAATACGCAAAGCAAAAAATCGAAACTAAAACAAAGTTTCCAAGATAGATTACATTACTGATAATAATATATTATTACTATTCCTCCTGACTCAATATGCTATATTCTGTGGTGCATCTACAGAGAAATTACATTCTGAAATACAAATTGTCTCCCTCTTTTTATGCTGGTTTTGCTGCTATATGCATTCATCTTCGAAATAAATATATTCTTAAACTGCAATAAAAAGTTATAAATTAGAAAAGCAAAAAAAAAACGTTTTAAAAGATTTTGCTTTTTCCTGTTTTTTTTTAAGACTATATATACAGACAACTATTGTCTTATAGTTTTTTTTTATCTATTATTCATTTTGAATTTTATATTTTGTTTGTTTTTCACAACACACAAGACGAGAAAAATTGAAAAACCAAAAATAGAATTTTTAATTTACTTTTAGCTTAGCTCTTCCTTTTTTGTTTATTTGCAATTTTCAGACTGAATAAGTTTTCTTCGTTTTTTCTTTGCTCGTTTCTTAAGTTATATCTCTGTATGTTTATTTTATATTAGAAAATAGATTAACCCCTTCATATGGTGGGAACATTGTCATTATGTATGATTTGATTCGAAAGAGAATTATGAATGATAGTTGTATGTATATGATATTAATGGAATATTTACTAAAGTCGAATCTACCAAACGTACACGTTCTAAATTAGCAATGATTCCTTTATATGATCAAGAATTTTTGGATTTTTCTTTCGTTATTAAAACATTTTCTAGGAAGTTTTTACGAAAACAATATTTTTATGTAGCTTGGCAACTTAAATTTCTCCATCAATCTAATTCTAATGTTTTATCTTCATTCGTGCTTTTGTTTTGTATTAACAGAAGATCAAATTTACTGGTGAAAATATAACTTTAATTGTGTTTTTATGTCAATTTGTTATTTATTTGTTTGAAACTAATTTCAATAAGTGTTTTTAGTATATGATAATAATATACTGTTATGTTTGGTTTAATTAAATCAGTTCGTAAACGTTCAACTCAGTTTTAAAGATTGTCTTAGTCAAATATGAATTATATAGGTGATATTTCCCTTAAATGACACAAAAAAATGTTAGTTGGTTTTCAGTTATTTTTCGGTTAAAAATTAGAAAAAAAAATAATAATTCTTAAAATAAAGCATCTAATAAATTTTAAAACAGAAAAATTTATATGACCTTATTATAATATATTACCACTTTTTATTTTTGTGAAACGTGACAGGTTTAATTTAGTTTGTAGTTTTACAATCTCTCCATCTTGTCTCTTCCGCTACCATAATGTTGTAGAATCATAAAAAACACGGACTTTCAACAGAAACGCCTCGCTGATCTCCTCGTTTATGTATATCACTATAGTTTCCATTAAATTTTCATTAGCTTAGTTCTTTTCCTTCCTAAATATGCTGTTCTTTTATTATGTAATTTAATTTTTATATAAAATGTACAACTATAGTAAATGTTTAGCTTATATAAAATTATGAAAATGAGAAAAACACTACGTCAAAATTTAATTCTTTAAATATGCATTAAAAATTAAAGCACATCGATAAAGGGTTAACAGTATTATATATATTATAAGAATGTGTTTACTGGATAAAAAATTAAAGAAACTATAAAAATTAATAGATTCACATCCTGTTTTCTGTCTGTACAGTACGAATATACGAGTTTGTATAAACAAATTTTCATCTAAACTACATTTTGTTCAAAGATTGTTAATTCTATGTTCATAAACTAAACTAATATACTCTTGGATAGTTTATTTAGCAATTGAAGCTTGGTCTTATAAATTAAATCTAAACAAACAATTAAAAATTTATAAACAATGTTTATATCCCATCGTCTGCAAAATTTTAAAGATTCATTATGTTCGTATATATGTACATAGTATTATATTGTTGACTTGCTTTTGTTGCATCCGCACCACATTTAACATGTGTAGCGCACATATAATCATTGTACGTTTAATTGATTCCAAAACAACAACAACCATTACAGAAAATCCGGCCAAAAAATTAGTATTCTACTAATTGATTTTGTTGGTTTCACAGCAACAAAAAAAATTTGAAATGGCAAACTATTTTTTTGCTGCTTTGACAGAATTGTGTATAAAAAATGTTTTATTTGCTGTGTGTTAATCGAAAACAGGTCACAATAATTTTTTTGTATCCGATTTTTATGAAAAGTTATATGCTACATTTATTGATTGTAACAGTTTATTCTGTTGAAAATATTTTATAGAGAGAATACTACATATTGAGTGGATTACATGCTTCTACTAATTTGATGGGTATATACATAACGTATAAAGTTGTGTAAAATGTTCCTGGCAGTGTAAACGTCATGCGCTTCAAACTATAAATATTTCAACAACTAAAAATCTTCTTTAGTTCAAACGTTATAATATAATATAAGTATAAGTTCATGATGTTAAATGGCATTTAAAATTTATTGATATATTTTTCACAATTAAGTGAAATTGAAAATTGTGTTCCAAAATTTAAATGTTTTCCAGAAAACTTATTTTGTTAGCATATTAATCATGTGAGCTTGTATTAAGCTATTAAGCCATAAATAAGTTAATGTTGCTAAAAAATTACTAATTTTAAAAATATTTTTAGAAGCTAACATTAAGCTCAACAGTGTTGTTGACCAATTTTTCAGAGTTTATTGATGTTCTCATAACCATTATTAAAAATTTTGAGAACTGCCGAACTATACAGTTGGACTTTGTAGAATATCGCCGGGCCTTCTAAAAACATTGAATAAAAAATTCTGTCAAGAAAAAACTCCTTTAGTTAATAAGAAAACACTAAAAACTCTCTCTTATAGCTTATAACTTGTACTTAAGTCAACTTCTGTCTAAGCTCATCTTTTTTTTTTAGTTCTTGCATTTTTTTCTGGGTCCGAAGCTCACCCTTTTGCATTTAATTTAATGTCCTATTTTACGCCGTTATTAGCCAAATCGAGAAATGGCCCGGATTTACTGAAATAAATAGATTTATTATTTCGCCATTTTGCATGCGTTAGACGATTGGTCATAAAACGGTTAATTCAATTGATTTGTAAAGTTTAATCCATTTTTTTAAATCTAATTTATATTAATTTTAAAGTTTTGTGTCAAATAAAGTATATATAAATTAGATTTTCGGCAATTACATGATGTATCGGTTATAAATTGGTTAATTCAATTGATTTGTAATGTTTAATCAACTTTTTAAAATCTAATTTATTTTAATATTACAATTTTGTGTCAAATAAAGTGTACATAAATTAGAATTTCGGCGAGTACATGACGTATTGGTCATAAAACTTTTATTTCAATAGAATTGTACGGTTTAATCAATTTTTTTAAAATCTAATTTGTATTAATTTTAAAGTTTTGTGTAAAATAAAGTGTATATAAATTAGATTTTTGGCTATTACCTGACATATTGGCCATTAAACGGTTAATTCATTTGATTTGTAATGTTTAATTATTTTTTTTTAAATCTAATTTAAATTATAATTTTTATAATTTTATATTTTTGATACTGTAATAAATTAATTATAAATTTAACCGGCGTTAACCGGAACACTTGACCAGCGCTTGGTCTAAGTATCAGCAATCAATCATTAAAAAAAAATAAAAATACGTTCGAAGTGTTGTAACGTGTTCCATAATGTCATCAGTTTATTCTAGAATCTGCACATTGTAGTGTCCAATGTTTTCTCGAAACTGAAGTCTGTAGATTTAATAAAATCTATATATTATATTACGTAATAGAACAAGAATATGTTAACGATAAATATTAATAAAAATTATGTTTTAAATATTTTAATTTTATGTGAGCAATTCATTTTCGCAAAAAACGTCAACTGTGTTAACTACGTTACTTAAATTTGGTAACGCGGCTATGACAATTGCAAAAAAGTCGAGTAGGCAACAAAGATTAACCAGACGGAAATGAAGAAAATATAAAGACGATGAAAGACAAAAAAGAAACGTTTAAGTGTCAGCCTAAATGAAACGCCGCTATCTTCGCCCGATCGCGAATCTGTACCAAACCCAAGTGTAGCTCGGGGACGATAAAAATTATGACGAGACAGAACGAACTTCAGGGAAAATGCGATTCTAAGAGACGAAAATAAGAAATTAAAAACAAATGTTGCAAAATATAAAAAGCAAGCACAAAGATTAAATCAAAAGCAGCAACAAGTATTATCAGCGCTATTCCAAAAAGCGAGATCTGGGATTCTCCTCGATTTTTCAAAATCTTCAGGCCAACATTACTAAAATATTATACTTTGATTGAATCGATAAAAAAAATATCTTGATTCAAAACCACTGAAAAAAAAATATTTAAAGTCAATTGTTGTAAACAAGTCATTGAAAAAATATAAATTACTGAGATCAGCTTCGTTTGATACATTGGGTATCAAAGGGTCACTCCGCATTGCACCACAACCTCGGAAACAAAACGCAGTATTTATTAACTTAAGAGAAGAGAGAAACCTGACTCAAAACAAAACTTGAACTTACATAGACAACATTGAACCAAACGAAGCAGCTCTAATTCACGTAGATTTCAGTGAAAATTATAAGTGAAAGTTAGCAGAAGAGATAGAAGCTTACCACTTTGGAGGATCATAAAATCAAATCTCTCTTCACACAAGTGTGATTTATATAGCCAATCTAGAACCTTACTCATTTTGTTCAATATCATCAAATAACTACCACTACCACAATTTGATTTTGAATATGGTCAAGCAAGTTGGCCATTCTTTGAAGCCTGACATGGTAAAGGTACTGCAGATGAAATTGGTGCTGTTCTTAAACGAATAGCTTACCGTATTGTTACTCATGATCGAGTTATTGTTATTGCTGATCAATTTTTTTTACTAAAACATATTTGTCAGGCGATATTCCAGTTCTCAAAGGAACGTTGACTTTGCACCAATTGACAAAAGGGACCATTGGAATACCGTGACCTAAAGCAGGTTTTGGGGAAAGTTCAGCACACTTGGTAGAGGTTTTTGGAAATGTTTTCAACCGAAAGTATGCATCATATCAAAATAAAACGAATGTGTTTAATTTATTCACCGAATTATAGTAATAGTGAAGATGATCTGAAGATGACCTGATCTTTGCCTAGTAGAATTTCTAGAGCCTTACTCCACAAAAATTATATGCGGAAGCTATGTGTTGATCTACATTTCCAGCGAAATTAACGCAAACTATAATTGATATCTAATTGTATCTATAATTAATAGATACGTAGCCATAGTTCTAACCGAAATCAATAAATAGCGCAAAAAACCAAGTACATAGTCGAAGAAATATCTTAAATCCAAAAATGTATTTTATCATAAAATAGTCCATTGTGCTACTTTTGTTTCCCCTGCGTTACTTTTTGTCCCAAAGACAAATTCCAAAATCTACTTTTTCTTTCTTTTTAAATCAATGAATGTAATTCTTACAATTTAAAATGTAAATTCTGAATCATAAAGAAAATATCATTTAGCAAATAACTTGACATCTCAAACCCACAACCCTAAAATGAAATTAAATTTAAAAAGAAATTTCTCGAATGTGATCTTGGTACTCAGCAGACAAAAATTTAAATTTTTCATCATAAATTGATTTATTTTGATATTTTTTTTTTTTTAAATTATATTAATTTTTAATTGAATACAAAGGAAGGGAAACCTGAAAGTGAAACTAACCATTAATAAAAATTTTGATATTTAATTTTTTTATCCGGTAACAATGCTGACATAAATTAGGAAGAACTACTGCAATTTTTAAAATCACTTATAAAATATTTCGTAAAGCTAACTGCCAGCAACGGAATTGTGTAGTTAATTAAATGTTTCAAATAAGAGAAAACATTAAACAAAAATATTTCTATTTGTACAATTTTACAGATATTGGCCCACATAAGTATTAAAATTATATAAATATATTTGATTCGTTCTACATTTTATTTATTAATTCAGCTTCAAGGTTCGTTGCATTAATTTTTCTCTTTGAAGCTATACTTAAAATATGAATATTATTATTATTCAAGCAGTCAAGTATTTTTAAATATTTAGCCAATTTTATCTTGAACCGTGCATATTACAGTCGAAAACCTGGATATAACTAAACTTTATGATGCTTATATCTAATTAATGTTATCCAAAATACCTAGAAGCATAAATATAATATTTTCAAATAAAATACGTAGATTTAACACGGAAATAGAATTTTAAATAAAAAAAACCACCTAAATGTCAAAAACTTTTCCTTCTTTCTTATTTATAAACAATTGATGAACTTCCTTATCTTAAATTCGTACCTGCAACTCGTGAAATATGTCGAAAATCATGAATATAAATAAATTAAATATCCTGCAGGGGATGAAAACCAAATTTTTGTTTTTGGTTATCATAAAAATGATTTACAAACAGAATAAAATTTTTTTTTTAATTTCATCACAAATTGGTTATGATGACGATAAAGTAAAATTTCAATTTTTACAGCATAAACAAAAAGCATTATTATTAATCATAAAACTAAGTTTTTAATTTTACACAAAAAAAACTTTCTTGAAATATTAAAAACAAAATGCTTAATTTCTTTTAATGCTTTTTTATTCTAAACATCATGAAAGAAGCTTTATTTTTGTTATATATACATACGTACATGCGGTTTGTCTAAATAAAACCCATTTCCTTCCGAAAACGCGAACAATTTTGTTTTGGAATAATATTTTATTTTGTTGCCGAAAATTCAAGGTAAACGGCACTTTTATTATTCGGCGAAAAATGTTTTCCAGCCCGCTTACAAAAAAAAACCCATTAAAATAAGGCTCATTGTTTTTGTGCGTATATGTGCTGTTATTAGCTTAAGAGAGACATAAATTTAATAAAACATACATTGTATATAAAATAAAATGAGTATATGTTATAGCATACAAATTTTTTAAATAATAAACCCATTAATGTTATGATGGCATGTTTCAAACAATTCATAACATCAAAATATGTACGCACCAAGATTTTTATCCAAGTATGTGATGACGTATTAATGCGGCCTCTTGGGTGCCATTTAATTGCGGGTATGGTAATGGACATAGTTTATTTCTTTTGGGTTGGTAATTTTGAAAATACATTTTACTGTTAATACATTTTCCAAGGTCGATTCACACCTTAATAGTTGTTACATAGGTTTTTTTTCTATTTTTAAAAAAAGTTTAATTAAATTTGCCGTAAATTTTAATTATTTATTAATTCTGCCATAATTTCCTGGTTAAAATAATCCACTTTGGATTGCAACAATCAACTACTATTATTTTACAACTTTTCCAGTGAAAAGTTTTGTATTGAATTCCTTAGTGAGATAAAATCCTGTTTAAAAAATATATAAGTTCGAATTTTTCCATTTCATTTTTTTAGTCGTATATTACCAATTTTACACATATCATTTTTGTACTATCATTGTGCGCCAACAACAACAAGCAAACTGAATACCTGTGGGCAAAATCTCAAGTATAATGTAAGGAAAATGTTATAATTGAGTGGAAGAAAACATTGGAAATATCATTATATCGTATAATAAAAAAAAATTAAAGATATTAAGTATATATTTTTTTTGCAGCTGTTTTATTTTAACAAAGTCACTGTGCAGATCGCCAATTGCAATTGCAGATCGCCATCCGTATAGAAGAAAGATGGAACCAAGCAGAAGAAGCCTACATCAAGACTGCCACGGACGTACTCGGCTACAGAGAATACAAAAGGAAACCTTGGATCAGTGATGATACATGGCAGAAAGGACACCGTCAATTTAATTTGCAAATGTGCCAACATAACACGGAAGAGGTGAAACTTAGATACGAAGAAACAGCGCGTCAAGTAAAGAAAATGGCAAGGAATGATCGAAGAAAATAAACAGAAAGCATTCTCAAAGCTGCTGAAGAGGCAGCAGCAATCCAAAATATGCGAGCACTACACCAGTGTGTAAGAAAGGTCACTGCTAAAATTACAAATATACCACCTATAAGGGACGCTAATGGTCAAGTACTAACAACAGATGAAGCACAGTTAAAGAGATGGAAGGAATATTTCGAAGAAGACGTCGTCGCCGACCCCGAAAATCTCCAGTCAGTAATTGACATCAATAACGAAACTAGCAACACCCATCCACCAACGGAACGGGAAATTAAAGATGTCATTAATAGACTGAAGAACAATAAGGCCGCTGGAACAGACAATATAACCGCCGAAATATTCAAAGGAGATTCATCTACAACTGCAAGCATATTAACACCAATAATCCAAGAAATCTGGAATTCTGGGAGAATCCCACTGAAATGGAAAGAAGGCTTGATAATTACGATACCCAAGAAAGGTGACCTAAGAGAATGTAGGAACTGGGGAGGTATCTCCCTCCTCAACACAACAATAAAAATACTCGCAATGATCATCCTTGACAGAATCTCACCTACGATCAATGCAAAATTAAGAAACGAACAAGCTGGATTTAGACCAGGAAGAAGTTGCACTGATCAACACAATCCGTATCATCACTGAGCAATCCAATGAATGGAATTCACCATTGTATATGCTCTTCGTCGATTTCGAACGCGCATTCGATACGATAAACAGGAACGCAATATGGCAGACACTTTGTGGAATGGGCATCCCAAAGAAATTAATTGAACTCATACAAGAAATGTATCGGGATGCTGGAAACCAAATCCAATACAAAGGCAAACAAAGTGAAACATACTACAACACTCGAGGAGTAAGGCAAGGTTGCGTACTCTCACCAATGCTGTTCCTAATCGTATTAGACAGTGTAATGCGGAAAGTAGATAACAAGTCCCCTAATGGCATTCAATGGGGGTTAACTGGTATACTAAATGATTTGGACTATGCAGATGACATATGCTAGCTCTCACACAAACACTCCGACATGCAGCAGAAAGTGCAACAGCTATCAGATCTAGCTAATGAAGTTGGTCTCAAAATTAATATCAAGAAAACGAAGGCGATGAGACTCAACACAAATATAACCACACCGATACACATCAACAATATACAAATTGTAGATGTAAATGAATTCGTATACCTTGGTTGCACAGTAACTAAAACAGGTGGAACAGAAGAAGACATACACAAACGTATAAATCAAGCCAGATATACATTCAACATGTTACACAAAGTCTGGTATACTTCTGTCCTGTCGCGCAAGACCAAGATACGAATATTCAACTCATGTCTGAAATTGGTACTTCTGTATGGGTGTGAGACATGGAAGCATACAGGAAAAATCATACAGAAGCTTACCTGTAGCTAAATATTCGTAAACAAATGCCTTCGACGTATACTTAAGTGCTTAAGTATTCGAGCCTAACACGATCAGTAACATCAATCTGCATATAACAACATGTCAGTCAAACATTGAGACCGAAATAAAGCGACGAAAATGGAGATGGATTGGCCACACACTGAGGAAGGCATCAAGTGATATAACGAGGATGTCATTAGACTGGAATCCACTAGGAAAAAGAAAGGTTGGAAGGCCAGCAATGACATGGAAGAGAACGATGCTAGCAGAGGCAAAACACCTGGGAAAATCATGGGCAGAAATAAAAGCAATAGCCCCAAATAGAGTAAGATGGTTCAGAATTGTGGACGCCCTATGCTCCTAAATTGGAGATAAAGGAAAAAAAAACTGTGCAGATCGATTTATATATATGCACAATTTTGACCTCATAAATTTATGTTGTGCGTTAGGCTTACAACAGTTGAATACTAATTGTGTCTTATTTTATTCTTAACACGAAATATGTTATGTGCACGTCACAACCTACCTTTTTGTTTTATTATACATGTGTAATGAAATTTCCAAATACATATATACAAATATTTCCCGTGATTTATGAGCAATGTTGTTGTATTGTGGAATCACATAATAAATATAAATCCTCTTGTGGCAGGTCAAGATTAACATATCACATTTTTTTACGGTGAAAATTATGTATAGATGCATGCATATAGTAGTGTTTTATATTTCATCCCTAATATTTGATGGATCGATAAAAGCCATTTTCTTTGGCACTGTCATATACATACCGTATAATTGAGTAAGACATTTTTTTTTGTTGGGAATTTTTATGTTCTGGTTACTCTTGTGTATACATATATCGTCTTTTATTGTGTTTTTATTTATTTTTTGGTTTATGACATGGCAAATATTTTGCTACAACGCGAATTTTATTTATTTTGTAAATTGTCGTCGTTGGTTTTACACACATACATATAGGTTATCATTATTTCTTTTTCAAAAATCGAAACGAAGAAAAAAAAAATTTAAACCAACATAAAACGTTAAGTTAAAAAAATTACCAACCATTTTTTATATAGTATTCGCCATACAAGTAGCCGCCGTTTTATGACAATAAACTTCCGTATCATAACAATGAAAAAAATGGTAAGAAAGTTATAATTCTTTTTTATTTTATTATGTTTATATACTACATAGTATGTACAACAATATTCTCTTCTACTGCTGTTTATGGGTTTAGTCGCCCGATGTGTAATAAAAGTACATAATAGGAACTAACTTTAATTGAAAGTGCGAAATATATATATATATATATATATATATATATATATATATATATATATATATATATATATATATATATATATATATTATATATATATATATATATATATATATATATATATATATATATATATATATATATATATATATATATATATTATATAAAAGTAGTTACCGTAAACTACCTATCTGAAAAAGACATTTCGTAATTATATTTTGATTTATTGACAAATTTAACCTCATCGAAAGGTTTCTTAATTATGATGCTCCGCACCGTATTATATTTAAGAGTTGGTTGGTTATTAAATGGTATCTATGTGTAATACCTTTGAACAAAATAAAAGTTTTTTTTTAACAAAAAATAATTGGAAAGGTAACTTTATACACAAGTATAACAAATACAAAAAATAAAAGGAAAACCTTGTTGTTTTGTAATTGATGAAGATGGAAATGTTTTTTTTTTTTTATTTATCTTGTTTGGTCTACCTAAAAAAAAAAATATATATATATATATATATACATTTAAGATATATAATTTTTGGGTATGGTACACATAATTATTTGCTGATACTGTTATCCTCTGACCCTTGAAGAAAAAAAAATGTTTTTTTATATACCCAAGCTTTGCGTATGCGTAACCCCAGAAAAGACCTTTTCATGATATCACATTACACAAATGCTTGACTTTCTTTTATACTAGCTGAATCGACTGCATTTTCACTTTAATTAAAGCGTTTTTTTTTAGATGTGCTCTTGCGATTTAAATTTATGTTTGCTGAGCAATAAATTACGTTAGTTTAGTTTAGAGATAAGAAATAAAGTAAATCTTAAAATCAGTTACAATAAAATTTTACTCAAATTATGCTTGTAAAAATAATATCAATATTTATTTAGTTATTTAAATACTACTCAAGGGATTAATTTAATTTTGTTAAAATTAAATTTGGTTATTCATAATTAAAATTTTATCAGTAAATAAAATCAATAATTTAGGTTGTCCCATTAGTGCAAATAAAGAATATATACTTTTTTTTAAACTTTATTTAAATATATATAAAATTAAATCTGTATAGTCTCCTAAAAGAATAATTTATCTCAACAAAAATTACAATAGCTTAGGAACAAATTAGATATTTTGAATAGTATATCTCACGCAAGTACACAAACAAATTTACATACATGTATGTAAATTTGTAACATGGGTCAATTACATTTTACTGCTCGTAAATTTTATTTCATATCTTTAATATATTCCAACCAAAGTACATACATATATATGTATCGTAAGCAAATATACATACTTAAAGCAATTATAATATTCCGTTTGGCTAGACATTTTGAACACGTTCTTAATAATAAATTTATTACTATATTGTTAAACCAAATAATTTTCATTTCATTTTCACTAATTTCCAAAAGGTACTGTAAAATTTTCATTTTATTCGAGTTAAATTTGATTTTTTTTTTATAAAATTTAAATTTTAAATTATATGTTACGAGTACGAGTATATTACAAGAAACAAAAACAATTTTGTTTCTTATAAATAATTCATAAAGACAAATAAGGCAAGAAAAAATACATAATATTATATATGATAGAAAAACATTTCCAATTTTCTATATATCCACACGGGTATTATGTCAGGAAAATTAGTCAATTTAATTACTCTACTATATATACTTATTTTAATACTTTAAAAAAGATACACGCATAAAATTCTAATTACTTATGACTTTGATTGAATTATCAGAGATTAAGAAACACTGTCAATAATATGTCAACTTTTCCTATGTCTTCATGCATATATTTATATATATATATATATATATATATATATATATATATATATATATATATATATATTCACGTTCATCGCCGTACTAGTATTGTTATGCCTTTTTGCCATTGGAAAAATTACAAATTAAAATTTTATTAATTCTCCCTTTTTTTTTTGTTTTGAACCAGAAAATTCAATAAATAACAGAATTGGAAGACAGACTTAGATGAAGAAAAAATTGAAAATTTGAATGCATCGTCTTGAATAAATTTTTCTTTGTAGAATATAAGATGACTATTTATATCGTCTAAATCTTGATATATATATATATATATATATATATATATATATATATATATATATATATATATATATATATATATATATATCGTTATCATCATAGCAACAATTATACAGTAGAGGGAGTGAATTAACGCGAATCATTGCACATGGGATGTGAAATATACATATGTGATTTATTTACGACACACATAAAATGGATAGGCCGGATACATCGTGTGCTCTTTTGCGTTATATATTTTGTACCATACACGTATATAGCAGTACACAAAATATACGTTCGTATACTGATAAGAATGTATTTTTTATTTATATAGGATTTTAAATTTATTCATATTTTTGATGTCATCCCATATACATAAAAAAATAATCGTAAAGATTTTTCCTTACTGTATATACGTGTAGCAAATCAATACAATTCGCAGGAGTTCATAATGTGTCTAGCTAAGGGATTTCTATACATATACAGTTTTTTTTTTTTTTTTTTCAAAATGTTTATGGTATCTTTTGTCAATTTATAAACGTATTTAAAATCCCATAAATCGGGATCAATATACTTTTTCAATATTATATTAAGAAAAAAATTCTGTTGTTCATAATTTCATGTTTTGAAAATAATACCAATTTAAACATCTTTATAGTGACATCAGTGTGAAATAAGGTCCTGAAAACTGTTCTTAAATCATATTTTATTTTCCATTTGTGAAGTTGCTCTAGTCACGATTAATATAGTGTTAACGTTATTTTGACAAATGGATCCTGAACTTCAACAGTAATCCGGAGCTGAACATTTTATTGTATCCTTTTTAAATTCGGTATGTTCTAACTTCCACTAGATTTTAGTGTTGTAAAGTTTTTAGTGCAATAAGTTTATCCAGTACTTGGACTACATCCTTCGATCGAGTAGCAATGGTTCTAAATAGGTTAACACTGCTAAATCGTATATTTTGCATCCTCGATAAAAATAACAGTCGAAAATAAATTTTTCTTACTTTAATGCGACCCCGATTTGAGTATTAAATGTAATTAACTCTGTACATGATCTCAGAAATCATAAACATATTCATATATGTATATTAAGTTTAATTGTCTACAAGTTTGAAATTGTCAAACAGGATATGTTAGTATGTAAAATGTTCTTGGTCTACGACTTATATCCCACCTTCATTGATGTGATGGTAAGAAGCTAAATATATATATATATATATATATATATATATATATATATATATATATATATATATATATATATATATATATATATATATATATATATATATATATATATATATATATATATATATATATATATATATATAGCTATATATATATATATATATATATATATATATATATACATATATATATATATATGTATATATATATATATATATATATATATATATATATATATATATATATATATATATATATATATATATATATATATATATATATATATATATATATATTTAGCTATATATACACGGTTGAAAAAAAGGTATAAATTTGATCATTTTTTGGTATTCATATAAATCCATCAACAAAATTTTATTAAATTAATATTTTTGCGATTTATTAAACTATGTATTTATAAGGTTATTAAATAAATAATACACTATCTTATTAAATAGTTTATAAAATGAAAGTATTAGATCAATAATAAACTACGGATAATTTCTAATAAGCTGTATTTATAAATTCAATCATTTGACATATTAAAAAATAAACACCAACGAGATATTAGTTTAATAATTAAGTTTTATTAAATGTTTTAATACATGTTAGTATTAATTTAATTACTTGTTGTATTAATTTTTTATTTTTTAAGGTTATTAAATCAATAAATAATATTATCCATTTAATAGATAAATGCCTATAAATTGTATATCGAATACTTATTAAAATGTGGGTACAGCACAACATTTAAAGAAAAAATCGGTTAAATTCTTTTAACACTATATATTTTTCATTTTAATAAAATTATAATATGTACATTTAACATTATTCAGTATTTTTATAAACTATGTGAAAATTTTAAATTTATTTAAAATATAATACTTATTCGTCCGCCTTGAAGTTACCATTTCGTAAGAATTTACATTTTCATTAAACTTTAAAATATCAAAAACATGTAAACTGTTTGTGCCGAAATTTTCTTCTACCTCAAATGAATTATGAAGTTTATCAAACAGATTTGTAATAAATTGTTTACATAAGAGTAGATACCGATTCCAAAATTTAATTATATATTTAATTTGAAAAAAATGGGGTACTGAATTATCGATCAATGAAATGAATAATAATAGACGGTAATGAACAGCATTTTCAAAATA